>JAUMHN010415672.1:0-13834 GCA_032360265.1 Heliamphora ciliata
TGTCCATTACCCTAGTCACCACTTAAGGCCTGCTCGGTAATGACAAGTTCTATACGGAGTCACGACAACGTAAACAAAACCATTCACGGATGCAACCGACTTAGTTTACGAGTTCACAACCCGAGGGCCCTAAGCACCTACCAACCACTTAGTTTACAGGTTCACAACCCGAGGGCACTAAGCACCCACCAACCTCATTTACAGGGATTAAGCCAAAGGCACGTAGGGACCTACTCTGCGCACATTTTTAGACTTTTACTGTGGAGCAATGGAAGCCCAACTCAACACATCCACTATCACGGTACATCTATGAAAAATATTTAAAAACCACCCGTAAAATAATTTGTACAGCAGATGTATAAAAAGAAGATCCAATCCATCAACCATAGAGATCAAACAAAACATGTAAAAATATATTTTCATCAAAACGTTTTAGAAGTTGAGATTGAAGCTGAAGGGCAAGCTCCAAACCTTCAATAAAACACATTTTTTCGCAAAAACCGAACCTTTTTCCCAAAAGGAACCCAACCATTCACCCAAAAGGATCACCAAACCACTGAGCCCAACCCACCAGTCGACTTAAAATACACTGGAAAGGAGAAAAACCCAAGGCAGAACCACTTCAGTCGACTAACTGCCCAGGTCCAGTCGACTGACCTTGCCCAAAAAATGTTTTTGAGCTACGATTTTTGCTTCTAAACCTCAAATCAAGCCTGCAAACATCCATATAACATCCTTAGACACTCGCACGTCCAAACCCCACACCAAAACCTCGAAAGAAAACTCTCGGAACACACTTCCATCCACCGAAATGATGAAAAATGATTTTTAAACCAACAACCCAATTTAAACTTAAATCACTTTTCATGCATTTTTAAATGGTAGATATGCATAAGATTACATGTAACACCCTTTAACAACTTAACAGTCTAGGATCCTATCTCGGTGAGTTAAAAACTCGACGTCTCGATCCACGTGAAAAATCAAGTTTTTCCGAAATAAAATTCCGTCCAGATGGATGCGAAGACCACGATGCCAATAACAAGGATCGTCTGTTAGACAGTCAAAAATCAAGCCCCGGGCCCCCGAGAAGTTAGAGAGAAGGTAGAGAGAAAAAGGAGGAAACTTAGTAAGTTTTGAAAATATCTAACTCCAGATATTTATAGGCCTTCAAAATATCTTTTTTTTTAATTTTTAAAATTCGAACCGTAACTCTCAACAATCCCGGGAACTAACCCCGCATGCATATGTATACTCAAACATGCATCAAAACATATATAAACACGAATGAACACATCGAATATATATATAACTCAAAAAGAAACAGAACAGGGTCTCACAACAAGGTCACAAGGTAAACAGCTCCGAGTATCTAGCACGCATTCCAGACTCAAGCTCCCACGTTGCTTCTTCAATCCCGTAATGAAGCCATAGGACTTTGACATAAGCAGTTGTTCTGCCCCTCAACAATTGTTCTTTCGTGTCTAGAATCTTCACTGGACGCTCCTCATAAGTAACATCGACATCAACCCGCAGCTCGGCCCAATCTAACACATGTGAAGGATCAGACTCGTACCTCCGAACCATAGAAACGTGGAACACGTTATGCATAGATGCTAACTGAGGTGGCAAAGCTAAATGATAAGCGACCTCTCTAACCCTGTCAAGAATCACAAAAGGCCCAACGAAACGTGGTGATGCTTCCCGTTACGACCAAACCTCATCAAACCCCTACGTGGCGAAACCTTTTGAAACACATGATCTCCCACTGCAAACTTGTGACGCCCCGTCCTCCGGGCACGTCGAGACATATATAAATATAAATAAAATGATATTCTAGCAATTCATTCATATTTATATATATTAGTTATTGCATCATGAAGAAATTTACTTCACGCTTGAAGAGGTGTTAAGAGATTTTCGTACATCGTCTCAGTTTCCCATGAAAGCGATAAGGCCTAATGACGCAATATCCTGACAATCGTTGTTACTCATATATTTATGGGACAAGATTTTTGAAGGTCGACAGTCAAAAACACGCACGGGGTTAGGACAGTTTAGGGTGGAACCCAGGTGGTTCAAAGATAGATTGGATGAGGTCAAATGGTCATGGTTGAGACAATTACCATTGACACAAATTGGGTAGTCATTTGGGGTTCAAATGTGGGAGAAACAAGAAGAGGATAATGAACCATACTTTAAACAAGTGTTCCCAAAACTAATCTAGTACAATTAAGTTATGATAAAAGAGATGTCAAAAGGGGCAGCCTAACTAGATACTTTGCCCTGAAGTTACGTTGGCCTAACATACTTCAATTCAAGCATCCAAGTCGACCTCCCATGTTGGGATTTCAAGAGTGTACAAAGAATTCGCAAAATCATTGCAACAGACTGTGGTTTCAGAATCGAGAGAAAATGAACAATGGCAAAAGATGTTGTCAATGTCGAATGTTTGGAACGGGTAATTAACAAAGAATTGATATTGAGTTCTTCAAGAGAAGAGTTTGATTAAGGATAATGACTTGAATCGAAGGAGAATCAAATGTGAATACTGGTCATTATCGAGGCACGAAAACTTAAAGACAATGGTACTTTCTAGGATTGAATTTCAAATAGGATTATCAACAAGACTTGGGTGCATAAGAGTTACCGACGAACGACACTTGATGGTACTGTTGAGGACTGATGATATAAGAAGAGAGGATAAACAAAAGAACTTCAAAAAGTTGACACCAGGGCTTGGGGTAAATGAGAAAAGGACTTATAAGAATGAAGTCGCGGGGTTTTAACAGTGTCTCTCGAGGTGGTATCTAAAACTTCTCCTAGTGTGTACTCCTATCTACCCCCCTTAAATAATAAAACTCGTTGCATGAATCTTCGATCTCGATGGTCATACCCGTACTTTGCATGTAGATTCCCTGCTGCTTCTGATCCCGGTAACATCCTAACACGACTTGCTATAAGACTCAGGCGTAGAAGATTTTAGTTCTTATAATGTATGGACGATAATAATTATTAATACAACGCCTCCTACAGAGCTCCAACGCGACAAAATGCATGATTTCCCATAACCCAAGACCTGAAGGTTCACTAAACCTAAGCTATGATACCAACTGTGATGCCCCGTCCTCCGGGCACGTCGAGACATATATAAATATAAATAAAGGGATATTCTAGCCATTCATTCATATTTACATATGTTAGTTATTACATCATAAGTGAATTCTAAACCTTTCAAAAGTACATAAGTATTATAGTTCCACCAAGAATTTTCAACAATTAAACTAAGCACGAGAAATCTGAATATAAAAACAAAAGCAGAGGTTTCAACTCCTCAGAATGCATCAGCTGGATCTATGTACTCTTGAAATTCACCTTGTTCTTCCAACTCTTATTCTCCCTTGGGGTTGACTTCCTCCAAGAACTCGTCCTCACCTGTGGCACCAATGCCATGAGCCAAGGCCCAGAAGCAAAACACTCTAACTTTCTAATTAATCTCACGGCACAAAATTCACCACAACACATACCATATAACACCTTGTACATTTTATATTAAGGAGATAGACAAATTTATGACAGGATAGTAGATAAGTCAATAAACACGTGCATGTGAGATGCCGTGTATGAAATGCAGATGCCCAACCCAACATTCATCAGAAATAAAAACAGGAGTTCCACTTGAGACTTATTGGTCTTGCCTGCAGGGACTTATCATCATTGCCACCTCAGGGACTTATTGTCATTGCCGTGATGGGACTTATTACCATTGCCACCTCAGGGACTTATTGCCATTGCTGTGATGGGACTTATTATCATTGCCGCCTCAGGAACTTATTGTCATTGCTGTGATGGGACTTATTATCATTACTGCCTTAGGGACTTATTGTCATTGCCATGATGGGACTTATTACCATTGCCGCCTTAGGGACTTATTGTCATTGCTGTGATGGGACTTATTACCATTATCACCTCAAGGACTTATTGTTATTGCCGTGACGGGACTTATTACCATTGTCTTTCATTGCACCAGGGACTTATTGTCATTGTCATTATAGGACTTATTGTCCTTGCCTTTCATTGCACTAGGGACTTATTGTCATTGCCTTTCATTGCACTAGGGACTTATTGTCGTTGCCATGAAGGGACTTATTGTCGTTGCCTTTCATTACTTCAGGGACTTATTGTCGTTGCCTTTCATTTTCAGACCAGGATGCTCGCTAGGTATCAACCCAAAGTCTAAGTTACCAAAACCAAAGTTCTAGCGATGAACCCATGGTGCCCAATAACATCCGTAAACCATTTCAAATACCGGGGATGCACCCAGGGTGTATAAGGGGAATACATCCCAAAATATTTTCGAAAAATGGCAACCAAAGACGTCCTAAATTTAGAACCAAGAAGAACAATCTCAACATAGCCCATCCCAATAACGGTTTACACAGATGGACTCCAATATGCCAGGATGCAAGTGACAATGTCAATAACGTATGATATGGATCTCAAAAACATTTATCTATTGCATGGCATCAACTAGCATGGCAAGATTCATGGTATAACACGCAAAGCATAAAGTACAAGTATGTGAAGCACAAGCTACGATTCTCAAGATATGATTCAAGCATGATAGCATGGGTTCTAATACATCATACATTCACTTAAAACACTAATCAACTAATTTAAATCAATCATCATATAAACGCGGGTCTCATAGTGATAAGTATTCAAACATACACTTAACAAATTTTAAGGCCAAAAGCCAAGTATTAAATTAAAAGAGCCGACGAAGTTTTGGGATATCTAGACTTGGAATTAAGCTATGATTTTTATACACCATTTAGATAGAATTATTTTCTACAACTCTCATATTTAACACCAAGGCCAAATCCTAAGGCAAAGGGGTGAACATTTTATCCTAAGCAAAAATGGTTCAGCACTTTCTCCAGATTTTACCCAGAATTATGCTTCTGTTTCTCTCGGTTTTGGGGTATCAAATGAACTCCAAATGAGCCCATTTTTTAGTATGTTCTAGTCTAACCAGTCCCCTACAAAGTTTATGTTTAGAGCTAAGGGTAGTTGTTTGAAACAAGTTATACTTTTTGGCCATTTTAAAAAGTAAGTTCTGTCAGCCGCCAAAACTCAGCAGAGGCGATTTTGAACAGAGGGTTTAAAAAGGTTTTAGGGTGTCATCCCGAGGCTTTAAGGTTTTATTTCTGGGAAAAAATACATCAATATGTTAGCTAAAAAGTTCATGTAGAACACTTTTGGAATAGGTTAATAAAAATAGGTGTTTTGGGCTATATAAAAATATGTGACAGAATGTTCCTCGGGGGCTGAAATTCAATAGAGATTTTAAAAGAAGTTTTGACCTATCAACCATCCATATTTTGTTCTTAGTTTTGGTGGATATATGGATATGCATGTTATCTACAATTTTCGTGTTTTGACCAAAGTTCTAATCTCATTCTAAACTAGGGTTTCCAAGTCAGTAATGTTGACTGGTCAAAAAATGACACACTTTGGTAAAATTGCAATATCTTGAGTTCTGGTTATGAAAATGAGTTGAAACCAACTTTGGATGAAAGATAACACAAAAATATAACTCTGGACATAAAAATCATGCTTAGATCAATTGTATGCATTGAGTTATGGTATTTCAAATCTCTGGGCAGAAACATCAAAGTTCTAGAAAATCAAGCCTCTTAGGGTTTAGGTCCTCTACTTATGTTATGTCAAGTTTTGGTTCTATTTCCTTGCATGCTTCTATTTCAAACTTAAATATCAAGACTCCAACACCCATAGAGATCATCAAACTCAAAGTTTGATAATTATATTATGGTGGCTTTTTAAGTTGGGAATGGAAGTGAATCATTTTCATTAGGAAATTTAAAAGTTCGATAATTATATTATGGTGGATTTTTTAAAATTTAAGGGATACATAAAGAATATAAATATAAATATAAATATAAATTCTAGGTTTTTCTAGAATTCTAAAAAAAATATATAAAAAATAAAAAAATATATAAACACATTGCATCTCAGCCGAAGTTGAGATGCTTCTGGAGAAAAAACAGAGAGACCCGAAGGTCCCTATCCTGTTGCTCTTTCGCCTTCTTCATCTGATTTCTTTTTTTTTTCAATCTGTTGTGAGACCGAGAGAGAGAGAGAGAGAGAGAGAGGACCCCGACGGCGTGATGGCAGCTCGGCGCCATTGTGGGGTTGGCCGGTGGAAACACTGGCAGAGACCAACGAAGTTCAAGGCAGTGGTGGACGAAACCGTGGAGGGCTGAAAACCTAAGGTGTGGATTTTTGGGCGAAAGTTGGAGATGGAGTCTAAACCTCATAACTCGAAGGACCCATGAGAGAGAGAGATACAGAGATCGAACGATGTTGCCTGATTCTTCTTCTGTCACAGGTAATCGAAGTTATAGCCATGGTAGATTTGCTTTTTTGTTCGAATCATACACCTATTTAACCTTACCTTCTTGACGAGAAATTGTTAGGTACACTTTGAGGATCATAAAGCATAAACAGAGGCTTTGATGGTGGCTTTATAGCAAGTTGACCGAACCTAGGGTTTGTAATCTTGAACGAAATTCCAACATGTTTGGCTCCGACAGATAGGATTTAGGCTAATTTCTGTGGTTTGCTTTGATTTGGGTTGATGTTGGTAATTAATTTTATGAAGACCCTAATGATCTAAGCAATTAAGCAAAATTCTAACAAATTAGTGGAATGATGAGGTTAAAATTTTAAAGTAAAGGTTTACCCTATTGGAATTTGGACAAAAGAGTGGAAGCTATAGTGGAGTTATCAAACAAATTGATGGGTTAGAGAATTGGAGCTGGTAGTTTAACTTGAGATTAAGTGGTTCCAATTACATAGTTTGTTAATTTGCGAATTGAGTAGTAAATTCAAGCTTAATGGACAAGATTTAGAACTTAATAAGCGTATCCCTTGAGTTGAGTAATTGGCTTTATGTAAAATTCATGAGGACGGAAAGAGTTTGGAAGAATATTATGAGTCTAAATAAATTGTGATTAGTGATTTAACCTTAGAGCTCAATAATAAGATTTGAATGATTTATTAAAGTTCTAATGTGATTGCAAAAAGAAAAGTTTGAGCTAAGTTCCTATTAGTTTGGAGGAAATGACAAAATGGGAGGATCTGAGATGAGAACACATAATGAAATTCTTGGATTTGTGAAGTGGATTTTAATATATACTGTGGACAATAGATTTAAATTTATGATTTTAAAATTTAATGGCTTGAGACTTGAGTTATGAGGAATTCTAATTGAATTAGGGTGACGTTTGGTTAATGTAGAGAAGAATTTGATGTTGAACTGGTTTTAGGAAATTAATACAAAGGAAGTGAAATTTAGAGAAAACTAAGGAAACTTGGAACTATTCAACCTATTAAATAGTGATTTAACGATGGGATGCTCGGTTAATTAAGATAAGAGATTAAGGACTTTTGATTTGGTTTGAGTTGTGATGATTTTTAAGAACTTGAACAAAATTTTAAAGAAAATCAAGTATGAGTGAAACATAAGGAATATAATGGTACCTTTGAATGTTTTGCAATTGATAATGTGGATCTTTAAATTTTATAGTTGAATTTGGGTATCAAAGAAATGATTTAAACTTGAGATCTTCAAACATGATAAGTTAGTGATCAAATCCTTGAATTATTATTGTCAATATTAATATTAATGTTGTGAGTATGGAGTTTAATTCTATTCATATATTAGGAGTTTGAGTCTTTAACCCATGGGAAATATAATTATAATTAAATCATTAAAGTGCTTGATGACAACCTAATGATTATTGATTCAAATTGGTATTTAATTGATAACTTTGGAGCAAATCTCTACATGTAGAATGTGAGACCCTAACCCGTTTCATTTTTTAAAAGATTTAAGTGTTGACGGGAGTAAAGATTTACTTTTGACCACGGTAAAGTTTCAGGTGGATACTTTGATCTTGAATATGCACGAGAGATAAGTTCGGGGGAGACAATGAGACTCTAAGGAATGTTCGGACAAAGGTATGGAAAGTGTTTGGTCCTGCTTCTTTCGTCCAGTTTTTCACCTACCGTTGACCGCTTGAGCGGTGGGTGTGCGCTCGAGTGGGGTGGTGGCATAGAGTGGGTCGTTGTGGTGACCACTCGAGCGGTGGTGGTGCGCTCGAGCGCTGGTGTGCCCGAGATGTATATCGGCAGGGGTCCGCTCGAGCTGTGGTTGGGCGCTCGAGCGGTGGAGGTCTGGTGTGAAATTCTACAAATATTTGGAGCTTGGAGATATTTTGGATTTCTTAGCTTCTAAGCTAAGTTTCGATTCTCTCCACCTTCTCTCTAGCTTTTGGTGGGCCCGGGGCTCGGTTTTTAGTAATCAGACAGCAGATCCGTGATATTAATGTCGAGGGCTTCACACCTATCTGGGCAGAATCCAATTTTGTCGAGGTTTGGTTTTCGAGACGTCGAGCTTTTGGTTCAACGAGGTAGGATCCTAGACTCTATTTTCGTTAAAGAGTGCTACGTGCAGTTATATGCTTTTCATCAGTGGAAAATGCTTTAAATGCCATATTTTATGTTTAAACCTTAGTTTTTCGGGTAAAAAGCATATTTTTTGCTTTTCGTGGTTTATTATATGATGACTTGTGGCTGGTTGGTTTTCAAAAAGTGGTTTTGAAAATGGTGGAAACATTTTGATAATGCTTTATTTGATCTCCATGTTGATGGATGGATCTGTATACATGTTTAATGTATAACTATTTTCATAGTCGAGCAATGGGGTTGGCGAGAGGAACCTTTTGGGTTGGACTCGCGGTGTTATGGTGAGAGGAACCTTCGGGGTTGGACTCACAGTGTTATGTTGGTCTGGTGAGAAGAAACATTTGGGTTGGACTCATACGGATACGTTTTTAAACGTGATAATGAAAAGGGACCGTGCAGAGATCTTCGGATCTAGTAAATTCGAGGCACGAGTTGCTCCACGGTGAAAGACCGAACACTGCGCAGAATGGGTTTCTCTGCCCACCAGCTAGTGAACCGGGAAAGGACGCAGATTGTATCGGGGTATAGAAGGTTCCATTACTCTATGTGGCCTGTGTGGCCAGGTGGATAGTAGCGTTACTTGGGTCTATATGCCCGCTCGATATCGGTGCCTTATTTTTGAGACCACGAGTTAGTTGAATCACGCGAAAGTGTTGACGGCGTGCGTGTGTGCCTGCGTTGTTGTGACTTCGTATAAAATTTGTCATTACCTGACTGGTCTTAAACGACTTAAGGGATAGGTAATGGACAGAAATCTATAGTTGTTATCGTTATGTTCTCGGCTGTGTGTTTGAGTGAAAAATAACGTTTTGATTACTGCTTTTCTTTAACTGCAAAAAATGTCATCTGCATTGTTGATATGCATAGTTTTAAGGATGAAAATGTGGGGTTTTATGAAGTAAAACCGTTTTGGGGCTCGTGTTAGCCTGATGGAAAATTTATGGTTTTGGGTTAGAAAAACCTTTTTGCCTCCTGTGGTTGAGCCTGTATGCTTAAATTGCATAACCTGCTTTACAACTTTATAGTCTGTTTCAATTGGGCTTCAGCTCACTGTGTGAAATTTTGTTGTAAAATCTTTTTCAGGTAAACGTGGTCGTGTAGGTTGACCCAGTGGTGCCCGGAGGAGGCTGATAACAAGACCTTGTTGTCTTGTTTTGTTAGGCAGTTTATACCTTTTTGTTATGTTTCATGTTTAGAGATAACATGTTGTAAAACACATGTAATGATTATGAATGTATGCATGTTTTAATGCTTTCGAGAGAACCTTGGGTTGGTTGTTGCTTTCCGTAGTATCTTACTACGTTTTTCGTTGTTGGGTTCAACGGTTTACAAATGTGATTTTCAAATGATTTATGCTTCATTTAAACTCTTGTGCATCGAGAAAGATTTTTGAACGGGTTCCACATCTTTTTAAAGGACCTTCATTACCCTTAAAGTATATTTTGTTTTAAAAAGGATCGGCTCGTGGGGCTATAACCGTATTCTCTTGGATACTCTTTCCAATTGAATAAACCCTCAGTAGTACATTTTTACAAAGGTCTTAGCCTCGTTTGGGCTTTGTGGTTTTCATTCCTTTTCATTCGGGCGTTTGTGGTGGTTATTCGGTGGCTTTTTGCGTGACCCAGAGTTTGGGACGTGACAACTTGGTATCAGTGCTCTAGGTTCGAATACCTATGAGCTGTGGGAAGAGGGTGCGTTACCTTGTGATGAAAGATGTGTGTGTGCTTGGTTACCTGTGTTTGAAACTTGAGCATGTTATTGATGCCATGTGTATGTGAGTTTAGAGGTTGGGCCTTATGATTGATTAGTTTTTCCTTTGGGTGTTTGGATTAACAAACTTGGGAGCTAAGTTAAAAACGCATTTTGCGGATGTGATTTCTAGCAAGGAATCTAAGTAGGTTGTCCAAAGTGACGCGTCATTCTTGTTGGTTCTCCTCATTATCGGTGTTGTGTCTGCATAATCGTTGTGGCTAGGTGATAGCATGATTATGTGGTATGTGATAGCAATAACATGATAGATCGACTTTAGGTTGTCGTGTTTCATGTTTTCTTTATATATGAACTATGTACCCTTAGAGACGACGAGACCGTGATTTGGGGTCTTAGATGTGTTACTCGGTTGTTATCAGTTGCAGAGATAAGGTTATAGGTTGAGCGTCGATCGCTTGGTACGTTGTGGAATTCATCAGTGAGTCGGGTTTAGCCATGTGAGGTTAGCCTCGGTTGGTAAACCATTAAGTGGTTGTATGAGCAGAGTTTTACTCAGGTGTAGTCGATGTGTGGTTGATGGCTTTGGCTTGGATAGCTGGCTCCTTTTGAGAGTAAGTTATCGGAGGTTGTAGATGTGTTATGGATAGCCTTGTGAGTAGGGGCGATGGGGTGCTGGAAACCCTAGATATTAGTTGTTGTAATTGGATTGAGAATAGTGATATTCCCTTTCGGGTTCGATGTACATGGTTTGGCCGTGTGATGGATTGGGGGCGTCGTGAGCCATGCTATGTCATGAACCGTGTACTCAGAATGGGGTATAGACGGGAACATAGTGGATGGGAGAGTAGTAATCCTTGGCCGGACGTATGTTGAGATAGTAGAACGTGTGGTTCTGGAGATATTTTCTGGTAGTTGAGATGTTGATGATGATCAATAGGATGCTGTTGGGAGTCTAAGTAGTTCTAATGACCTTGGACGTGGTATACTTTGTTGAGATTTGAGAGTTGAGTTCTGAGCGAGTGAACTCAAGGATATGTGAATGAGTACGAGTTGTAGATATGTTGGGAGTAAGCATGGGTCACAGTTGTGTTGGAATGTGTAAGGGTTCAAGTTACGATTTCAATAGGAAACGAGTATCAGTTTTGTGGGATTCCTACGAGGATGTAGGTTTGTGATCTGGTCGTTACCCTGGTGATCAGGAGATTGTGTTTAGGAGCCGTGCTAGGTGCATGAGGTTCGAAAGTGTGGTTGGTTTAGTGCTGAGATGATGTATCCCGAGTGTGATATGTCTGGATGCCGTATGTGTTCCACCTTAGATTCAGAGATGAGTATGTTGCTCGCCCATGAGAACGAAGTGTGGAGTGATGAGGGTCAGTAGTGGACCTTGTGGTTTGGCTGGCCTGGGGTGATAGGTGAGAAGTCGTAGGATACAATGCCTATGATCATGCATGTTTTGAGAGCAAAAATGCGGAAGGTGTCTGCATGGTTGTGGGAGTTATTAGTAACTCCCAGAATTAGGTTTCCTTTGTTCGAAGAGGTCGTGATGTGGCAGTGGTTTACTTAGCAGGAGTTAGGTGAGTAAGCGCAACCTTGTGAAGTGAGGTTTTGGACGCAATGGTATGTGTTGTACCAGGTATGCGGATGGATGGTGTTCACATGTGTGAATGAGGTCTGAGCGTTGAGAGCTCGGTGTAGCAGATGGTCTGAGTATCGTGATCATGATTGATAGCAGCTGTGTAACTATGGTCGATGTGGCTTCAAGGTAAGGTTTACAGGGTTCCTTGAGGACCAAATGGTGATGAGTACTGGGAGTACGCTGAAGTTGCGTCATGGGTTTTGCTGACATTTTTTTTATTCTCTGGATGGAGAGAGGGTTTCTTTGTAGACGATTTTCTGGTGTGAATTGTTTCATCTCAGTTGGATGGAGATGCCTGGTTCTTGATCGATTCAGGTTTTAGTTGTGTACTGAGACTGAAAATCTCTATGGATTTGATATCCGTATTATGACTCTTGGCGTTGTGCCTCGGGGACTTATATCACCGTGATTGAGTGATTGTGGGCTCGATTCTTCGTGGTTTCGATGTGTGGTGCGAGATACTCTACATCCGAATGTCTGTGTGTGACTTGGGATCCGATTACTCCCGCGGTTGGGGACCGTAAAGAATCGCATGATGTGGTTAGTATTATCCCACGGTAGAAGACCGTAAAAGAGTACGTATGAATGTGGTAAACATGATAGGTCATGGTAACCTAGTCAATGTGGCTTGTTGGTATGATAATTGAACCAGTTGGGTTGTGTTTCCTGTGAGGTTGAGTTGAAGGACCAAGAATGCTTTTGCTTGTTCTTGTTGACAAGGGATTTGGTGTTGGGATGTAGTGTTCTGTTTGTAGTGATCAGCAGAGACTCCTTGACTGTCGTGTGTGGCTTGTTTTGGGTTGTGTACAGAGTTGTACTTCTAGCTCTTGGTAGAGCAAGAATTCTATCAGAATAGTGCGGTTGTGATCTGGTTATGTTGGGTTTCTGATAGATTTTTGTGAGTCTGGATTCGGGTCCTGTTTGGGGCTTTGGGCAGATCAGAGTTCTTAAAGTCGAGGTGTGGTTATCGACTGTGGTGAGTGTTATGCTTTGGCATAACTGTTATTTGTTTGGGATGGTGATCCCGAGAATGTGATAAGGTATGAGTTAGGAAGGATTCAATGTTTGAGAAGACTTGGTTAGCATGGCCTGTTCAGACTAACCTGATTGTTTGATTTAGAACAGAAGGGCTGTGATGAGTTCTGTATATGAAGAAGTTGCTGCGTGTAAGAGGCAAGTTTCAGTTGGTTAATTAGCGGTCGAGTCCGAAATTCGAATATTATATTGTTGTGGACTCAAGGAATTGATCTATGAGTGATGAGTTTGAGTTTGATGTCAAAAGACAGTTAACGTGTTTGTTCTACCAGATGACGGTGATCCTGTTCAAATTGAGGTTGGTTTATAGTCTTGGTATCAGTAATCTAATAGCAAGACGTTGAGTTGTGCAGTAATGTGTAGTGATGTGTGGTTGTACGGGAGACCTAATTGGGTTTATATAGGTTATTGAATGCCAATGAGATGTTCTATCTACGTGACGTGTTTGGTCAAGCGACTCGTTGGGGTTAGGCGACTTTGTAGCTGTGATGCCAAGTCGGTTTTCGGTTGTGTGAAACCTTGTCCCAGACAATGGTGTACCACCTGATGTTTCTCCTAGGTAAGAATGGTGGTTTGAGATCGAAGATCGAGTAGAGGATGACGATTTGAGGGTTTACTAAGATACATTCTGTTAGGAATGTATACTAAAAAGTCATGCTTTTTAGGTTTTTTATTCTTGATCCCTGGCATATTAATGAGAAACATTTGAGATGTTTTTACATTCATGGTTTCATATTTATATTTGTGATGAATGAATGCATAGTCATTTTATTCTGTCCAGTATTTGACTCGGTGCATGCTACACGGAAGATCGGGTCATAGATTCTGACAGATTATACAGGTAGGCTCACAATCGCAATGGACCCAGACATTCCATTGGTACGATTGTAGTACATCGTT
>JAUMHN010415692.1:0-13831 GCA_032360265.1 Heliamphora ciliata
CAACTCATCGGTATTGTTGATCTCATGGAAGAAATCTCAACCATTGATGACTCAAAGTACTGTACATTATCTGAACATAATCAATCAATCACTTTGGGATTAACAGTTCATGCAATACATGGTAATACGGAATGCGGATCAATTCATATAGTCAGTATAGCATTGATCATCCTGTTGATTCCGCTCAATACACTCCAAGTGTACTAACACATCGACCTCGAAAATCGAATTCTTAAAACCTGAATTCAACCCGTTCGACCTAGCCAAGACCAGCTACTATAACGATGTACTACAATCGTATTAATGGAATGTCCGGGTCCACTGCGATTGTGAGCCTACCTATATAATTTGTCAGAACCTATGACCCGATCTTCCGTGCAGCATACACCGAGTCAAATACTGGATAGAATATACGGACTATGCATTCATTCATCACAAATATAAATATGAAACCACAAATGCAAAAACATCTCAAATATTTGTCATTAATATGCCAGGGATCAAGAATAAAATACCTAAAAAGAATGGCTTTTCAGTATACATTCCTAACAGGAGCCGCCCTGGCTACCCCTATATGGATACATGAGTGCTGCTATCCGCACCTTGGATCAGAGCACTAGTGGTTACTAGCGGATCTGGGAGGTATATCTTCTCTTCTTCTCTTGCTTTCTCATTTCCATATCAGCATATCTTATCTAATGTACTAATGCTTTCTTGATCTTTTGTAGCTCTAGACCTACGAGTTCCTTGGCATACGCACACCAGTGAACTAATGTTAGGATCCTTCAGTTATCCCTCGGGCACTTTGATGGACGAGGAGACATCAGGGTACGAAGCACGGCGGGAAGGACCTGGACGACAACCGCTACTTCTTGGACACCATCACTGCCGATCGGGTATGTTTCCATTATTTCTTCATGTTCACTCTCATTTCTT
This sequence comes from Heliamphora ciliata, assembly GCA_032360265.1. NCBI lineage: Eukaryota > Viridiplantae > Streptophyta > Magnoliopsida > Ericales > Sarraceniaceae > Heliamphora > Heliamphora ciliata. The sequence continues at coordinate 937 of JAUMHN010415692.1, forward strand.
TGTACATACATACTACTTTCTGACATGTTTCCTTACTTTTTAGGTTCGCTGGGATCTCTAGGTGCGGGTGGTTCAGTAGTCCTTGGGATATGATCACTTTCGTATTCTAAGGACACCTCTAGCTGGGATGTGTCAGACCAATGCTCTTCGTACAATTGAGATTATTCATGCCATGATGGGTATCGATCCTGCTACGTTGATCGAGGATGAGGATCATGACTATACGGTCTTTACCCGAGAAAGGCTCATGTTAGCTATAGGGGCTTGTGCTGCTACGCGGGGTCCTCCTGCTGCTACCCCTAGTCCTGGTGGAGCTGCCTATACTGAGTTGTCCTGGACAGTGGACACATTTGTGGATGGGAACCTTCATCAGATTCTGATTCCAGAGTCAACGGTACAGGGCCTACACCTTCCTCCCAGCGTGGAGCAGGTATAACATCCTTCTCTTCCTTCTTTACTTCTCATACGGCCTTTTATATCTACTTGTACTGATGTGATCACTTTCTTGACAGCTTCTCTAAGAGTGGGGTGAGAAGTGCCTCTGGCTCATCACTAGTCTGAGGGTGTTAGTCAGTCGCTGGGACAGTGCCTTTCGGTCTCAGGGCATGCAGCCTTATGCTCCCCGGGGCAGCCCTACTACGGTACATGCTTCATTCTGCTCTATTTACCTTTTTGCACTTTCCATTATATTCATGTATACTGTTGTCTGATATGTCCCTTCCCTTTTCCAGCATGGCTGAGGTAGGGACCCGACGACTCGTGGAGGTCATATGGCACCAGATGCAACTTCTGTGGGGACTTCTGCTTCTACTGTTGTTGCTTCTTCATCTACAGCCCAAACTTCCAATGCTGCATAGGCTGCTGCTAGCTCAGAGGAGGAGGCAGAGGAGACTGGGTTGACATCCAAATAGTCATCCGCAAAAGGCTACGTGGTTTATAGAAAGAAGACCTGACGAGAGTGACCATCCCACTGCTACTCGATTGTTGATTTCCTTCTCTTTCTCTTCTATTTTGATGTATATGAAGGTGCCTATTGGTTTACATTCTTTTACTTATCATGGTTACTTATCATTTTCTCCCATTTCGTATGAAAAACATATTTGATTACTTGGATATCATTATTATGCATGATGTATGGCTTGTGAGTTGAGAATTGGTCTTGCAAATCCATTTTCATGTTACAAGTTGCTAACAAGTTATCGACAACGATTTGGGGCATGCTGACAAAATATGGGGCATGTTGTCAAACTTTCTGCACAAAAAAGTTGTAGCCACGAGGAATAATCTCGCGGTCATGGTTTTCAAAAGTGGTAGCCTAAACTTTCATAGAGAAAAGATTGTGGCCTGGCGTTTGGGAGTTCACGGCCATGAGATTTAATAACAGCCATGAGGTTTAATAGCGGCTATGACTTTTGAAGGTAACAGCCATGAGAAAAAGGTGATAGCTGTGAGACCCTGTTCCATCTCTTTTTATATTATATGCACATTCGATGTTTTTCAACACGTTTTGCCGTTTTCGTTTTAATATGCTTATATGCTTTTTGATGCATGTTGTGGTTTATCAGAGTATGCTAGGTTAGTCCCGGGGGTTGCAGGAAGTTACGGTGCGAATTTTAAAAATTTAAAAAAAAAATATTTTGGAGGTCTATAAATATCTGGAGTTAGATATTTTTAAAAAATATTTTCAAAACTTAACTCCTAAGTTTCCTCCTGTTTTCTCTCTACCTTCTCTCTAACTTCTTGGGGGCCCGGGGCTTGGTTTTTGGCAGACCAACAACCGATCCTTGGTATAGGCATCATGCTCTACGCATCCATCTAGACAGAATTTTATTTTGACGAAGCTCAGTTTTGCACGCAGATCGAGGTATCAGTTCTTGACTCACCGAGGTAGGATTCTAGACTTTAAAGTTGTTAGAGGGTGTCGTATGTAATCTTATGCATCTTTATAGTCTTTTATTCATAAAAAGGTGTTTCATGTTTGGGAAAAGTGAGTTTTTGGTTTAAAAACCTTTTTTCGTCATTTCGGCTGGATGAAAACGGTGTTGGATGTTTCTTTGAAGCCTTTGGTGATAGGCTTGAGCGTGTGTGAGTTCATGGGTGTGAGATGGAAGTTTCAGGGCTTCATCTTGGGTTTAAAATGGCAAAACCATAGGTGAAAAACATTTTCTGGGCTGGTTCGGTCGACTAAACCCTTCGGGTCAGTTGACTGGATCATGGTTTGTGGGTTCAGTCGACAGAACCCATGGGGTCAGTCAACTGAACAGTGTTGGGCATTTTGGCGAGAATTCTAGTGTGTTCTTCAGTCGACTCGAGGGTGGATCCAATCGATTGAGCTTGGGCTATTGAGGGTGCATCTTTGAAAATGTTTTGATGAAACCATGCATTTTCATGCTTTGATCTCCATAGTAGATGGATTGGATCTTTTTATACATATGTTGTATAGTTTTGAACTCATATTTTTACATGTTTTGTTTTGATCTCCATGTAGATGGATTGGATCTATTTATACATGTTTAATGTATGAATGTGAAAAAGATTTTGGTTTTGATAAATTATTCTCTAGATATTCCGGGATAGCGGGTATTTGGTACGAGTTGCCCTCGGTGGAAGTCCAGAAACGTGCGCAGAGTAGGTACCTTGGTCCTTCGGGTTAATCCCCATAAACTAGGTGGTTGGGTGCTTTGTTCCCTCGGGTTTCGGGCCCGTAAACTAAGCTTTTACGTTGTGGTGGCTTCGTGTAGAACTTGTATTTACCTAATCGGTCCTACGATGTGTAGGGATTGGGTAAAGGGGCAGGAGTCTATAGTTGCTACATCTGTCCCTTTGTGACGGAGTCGGTACATAGGATTTCATGTTTTCTTTCTCCTCGGCTGTGTGGCCCAAGTGGAGCAAACTATTTTTATCTTTCTCCTAGGTTGTGTGACCCGAGTGGAGCATATTGTTTTACCGATTTATTTTCCTTAGTTGTGTGTTCCGAGTGGAAAACAACGTTTGATTACAGTTTTCTTTAACTGTTGTTTGCATTAGTTATAATGCATGGTTTCACTTGTGGTTGAGTTAGCTCCCACCATATGATTGCATATCCTGCTTTACAGCTTTATACTCTATTTCTATTGGGTTTTGGCTCACGGGTGGGATTTTCTATACAAAACCATTTTCAGGTGATGATATGGAGAATGATCTTGAGTAGATCTTGTGCTGCTCGTAGTGACAGATGGCGGAAGACTTTTGTAGTTTTTCTTTTTAGTATGCCTGTTCCTGAAAGCAGATTTTATACGCCACAAGGCGATGTACTGTATGCATGTTGGAACTGTATGTTTACTGTTTATGAGAGATGCATATTGAGTTTTCATTTGATTTCAATAGGTGGATTTGAATGTATGAAAATCTATTTTTATAAAACTGGTGTTTGGTGAATTTTCACGTGACCCTAGATTTTGGGGCGTGACAACTTGGTATCAGAGTTCTGGGTTCGAATACTTAAGAGCCATGGAAAGAGGACTTATCAACTGGTGAGGTTGATTATGGATGTTTGCTTGCATGTGCTTAAACGTTTTTGTTTATAACATGCTGTTAGCTTTTGAGAATAACTGTTGTATATATGTGAGTATGGAGGTTGGGTCTTGGGATGGATTAGTCTTGCCTTCGGGCGTTTGGACTAACAAATTTGAGAGCCAAGTTAGAGACGCGTTTAGCCGACGTGTTTTCTAGCGAGGAATTCGAATAGGTTATCTAAATGGATGCTTCTGTCTTGTTGATTCTCCTCGGTATGTGAGATGTGTTGCGTCACCTTAAGTGGTTATGTGTTAACATGCTTATGTGTTATTTTTTTACATACGTAGCATGTTGTATGAAAGCTTATCTCGTTATCTACTTTATATAGAATTATGTCCACGCGGGGAGTGCAGGGACGGGGTCGTGGCCGAGGTCGTGCTTATGTTCAGGTTCTAGAGGAGGGAGACATTCATGCCCCACAGGAACAAGTGGGCGGTGCTGACATCATGCAGGAGATGCTTGCCACTATGAGAGCTGTGGCTGAGGCATCCAGGGCAGGAGTGAGGGCTCCTGAGCCAAAAGCCTCTGTGGCTATGAGGGAAATTCAGCAGTTGGATCCTCCGACCTTTCTGTGGAGCCGAACCCCAAGGTTGCTACTGTGTGGTTGGAAGTGACTACAACTATCTTCGATACTCTGGATATCGAGGAGGATGCTTTGTGTGTGAGGTTAGCGGCGTTCCAACTGCGGGAAGATGCTAGAGAGTAGTGGAAGTTTGCCAAGACTGCGGTGGATGACTTTCATCATAACATCATGCTAGCCCAAAATATCATGGATAGCACACTTGAATTAAAAACATCATGGCTTTTCAAAATAATAGGTTTATGCGATCGTCAAACAAGTCATAATTCAAAACAAACACTTCAAAGTATTTTCAAGCATCATTTATGTAAATTCATGTTCAAGATAATGGCTAAGCGCTCTCACGTTGTATAAGATGCGCATATGTTGAGTCTCCCCCAGCAAGCTAAGCAGGACCCCCGGGTTCTACAACCTTTGTGCCTAACAAGCAAAACGCGACTCGACCGTTAATCACGGAATCCTTCCCCTTTTGCATGTGAAATTAAAATGATTCTGATCGTGAAATGTTTTCTTTATTTTTGGGACCATGGTTACTTTCTTTTTGGGTTTAAGGGGTACTACGTGCTTGCCCAAACCTTCACTTGTTTAAGGATTTTACTTATCCATTTATTACTCTCTTTCAATCATTACATTTTATGGTACCGCAGCATCTTGAGGTACTTAGACTTAGAATTGGATTATGATTTTTGGTGATGATTTAGATTAAAATATTCCCTACTACTTTTATGTTTAACACCAAAGTCAAAACCTAAGGCAAAATGGGGAATAAAGCATCCCAAGCAAAAATGATTAAGCACTTTTCTCAAGATTTTACCGAACATATGCTTTTATTGGTCTCAGATTTGGGGTACCAGATCAAGTCCAAATGAGCCCATTTTTTAGTATGTTGTATTTGAACAAGTCCCCTACAAGTTTTATGTTTAGAGTTAAGGATAGTTGTTTGGAACAAGTTATACTTTTTGGCCATTTTAAAAAATAGATTCTTTGGGCAGCCAATACTTCAATATGTTAGCTACAATGTTCATGTAGACCAGTTTTGGAATAGGTCACTAAAAATAGGGGTTTTGAGCAATATAAAGATATGTAACAGAATATTTCTTGGGGGCTGAAACTCAACAGAGACGTTCAAAGGCTTTTTGACCTACCAAAACTCAAAATTTTGTTCTCATTGTTGGTGGGTAGATAGATATACATGTTATCTACAACTCTCATATTTTGACCAAAGTTCGGATATCATTTTAAAATAAGGTTTTCAAGTCGGTAGTGTTGACTGGTCGAAAAATGACACAATTTGGTACAATTGCAACATCTTGAGTTGTAGTTATGAAAATAAGTTAAAATCAATTTTGGATGAAAGATAACACAAAAAGATAAATCTGGATATAAAGAACATACTTAGATTAATTTTCTACATTGAGTTATGGCATTTTAAATCTCAAGGCAGAAACATCAAAGTTCTCAAAAATTAAGCCTCTTAGGGTTCAAGTCTTCTACTTATATCATGTCATGTTTTTGTTCCATTTCTTTGCATGCTTGTGTTTTAGACTTTAATATCAAGGCTCTAGCATACTTAGAGGTATAAAACTCAAAGATAATAACACACAATAACATCTTATATCGCTCATAATCATAACAGCCCCAAATTCCAACTACGACGCCTTTTCGGTTTAATTTCGGTTCTCGATTCTTATAGTTGTTTAAAGAGATGTGTTGGGGGATATTTTGAGAGATCTTAGATATAAGGTTTAGAGATTTTACTTACTTATTTGAGATATCAAAAGATGGTGAAAAACTATTAGGACTTGTCTTTTGGAACAATGGTCTCCAAAGACCCCTTTCTTGGATCCCTTCTTCTTCTTCTTTTTTCTTCTCTCAAACTTCCATGGACCCTCAAGAACACTCACAATCTGGTCTTTCTCCCTCTCTCTCCACTGAAATATCAAGGAGTAAGAAGGTGTTTGGGCTTTGTTTATATAGAAAGGCAAGGAAACAAAAAAATTAAATGTTTTGGTACCTTTTCTTTCCTTCACATGAGTTAATTAATTTAGTTTAAGCTTTGAGGGGACCAAATCAGATTTGGGGAAGACAAATTCGGCTAGGGTCAGGTTGGGGGGACCAAAATCTGGTCCCCCATCAATCAAAGGATTTTTCTTGATTTTCGTGCCCCTTTTGTGCATGAAAATGCATTAAAAGTTAATTTGATGTATATTTTTGGTGTCTTTTCCTACTGAGACCTATTATTTTAGTATGTTTATGATAAATATAGTATTCTCATGTATTATCATAGTTCCCACACCAATTGATTAAATAGATGTAGTTTTTTAAGTCAAATTAAGTTATTTTGGCAATATCTGACTTTTTGACTTATTTTGTTGTGTATGAACTTCAAAAATGATTTGTTTACTTTTATTAACCTATAACACCATATTATTATGTGTATTACTTGCTCAACAAGTATTGAATCATTATAATGCTTAATTTAATACCTTTCTCATCATTTTAAGCCAAAAAGAAAGCAAAAAGTTACTTTTTGGCACTCTTCCCAAGCTGGTCTGCCACTAAGGGGTATTTTTGTTATTTTTGATGTTATTTTATCTTTTGCTATTTAATTGTACTTAAATCCTTGATTTAGGGCATTTATGTGTCAAATTTTAGATTTTTAAGACTTTTCGAGCTTAACTTTTGTCTCAAACCACTTGGTCTTATAACCTGTTAGGATTGGTGTACTAAAAATCATATTTTTAGTATTTAATTTTATTTTAATAAAATTAGTTTTCTATTTTATGAGAATCTTTATGAGAAATGTATGTATATCATTTCTTTGTTATACATGATGTCCGATATTCTGTATAGTATTTAATCTGGCGTGTAGAGTACGACTTACACACAGAAGATCAGATTTTAGGTTTTTGTAGAATACATGTTTTATGCTCACAGTTTAGATGAAAATGGACATACTGTGAGACCCTGACCGGTTTTCTTTTTCGGCGTTTTTTAACGCGTTTTTCATGATTTGGTGATAGCATGTTTTTACTACTTTTGATGCATGATCGGGCTTAGATATGCATGCGAGGTAGGTTCTCGGGGTCGTGAGTCGTTGCGGCGTGAATCTCAAAAATTTTCAAAAAAAAAATTATTTTGGCGACCTATAAATATCTAGAGTTAGATATTTCCAAAAAATCATTTTCAAAACTTAACTCATAAGTTTCTCGTTTTTCTCTCTGCCTTCTCTCTAAGTTCTCGGGGGCTCGGGGTTCGGTTTCTGACGATCAGATAGCGGATCCTTGCTTTTGGCACGGCGGGCAACGCAACCATCCGGTCAGAATTTTATTCCGACGAAGCTCGATTTTACACGCGGATCGAGGCTTTGAGTTGTTGACTCACCGAGGTAGGATTCTAGACTTGTATGTTGTATAAGGGTGTTATGGGTAATCGAGTGTCTTTTTACCGGTTAGATCTTAGTAGATCTGATTTTCTGTAAAGTTGGATTTTTGGGTTAAAATAGGGTTTTCGTTGGTTTCAGTGGACGAAATCGGGTATCGGGAGTTTCTTTTGAGTTTCTTTTGAGGTCTTGGTATTAGGCCTAGGCGTGTGGATGTTTGAGGATGTTGGTTTGGAGTTCGGAGGCTTCGAATCGGGGTTTGGAGGGCTGAACCCGTAGCTTGGAATCCGTTTCTGCCTGAGTTCAGTCGACAGAACCTGGGGGTTCAGTCGACTGAAGCTTGGATCTTGGGTTCGGTCAACCGAACCTATGGGTTCAGTCGACTGAACCGTGGCTGTTTGGCTTTTTACTTTTCCAGTGAGCTTTCCAGTCGACTGGGGGCTTAGGTCCAGTCAACTGAGGTGCTGGGTTGAGCTTTTTGGTGGTTTTGGTTGGGCCTTGGAGCTCAGTTAGCCGTGTGGTGGCTTCGGAGATCGTATCGTGGTCTCGGGTGTTTGTTTAGGTGCTATCCTTGGGTGACGTGCATGGTTAGAGATGGTTTGTTGGTGCACAGTTATGTGCTAGGCATTGTACCTAGTTAGGTGCGACGGTTGGGTGCTGGGTTGTGTGTGTGGTGCTAGTACATCGTGGGTTGTGGGGCACGTTCTGGCCCGTTATCCTCTTTATGGATGTGGTTTTAGTGAGAATCGTGTTGTGGTAGGTTCGAGGTTGGCCCCTGGTAGGTCATTTTCTAGAAGCCTTTCTGTGGTATCGGGCTTGAGGCATGTGATGTCGGGTTGGGTTATGTGGCATCCTTATGTGGAATGTCGTGGGCATATGTGTTTCTATGTATATAGAACTATGCTTAGCTTTGTTCATACCTGTTGTTGTATGGATAGGTGATTTATGTAATCATGATGTATCTAAACTCTTATTCATATATGCATGTGTTGCATAGGTCGCACGCGGTGCGTGGTATATTTATGTTGCATGGGTTGCACGTACGATTGTGTGGGTGGGTTGTATGGCATTTGATGTCGGTTAGTGTAATGTGAATCACATGTGTTGCATGTGACGTGGTTTATGTATTTAATTCCTAGTTAGGTTATGCATAGACATATGAATTGTTAGATGGGGCAGCGGTCCTTCTGTGAATGCCTGAGAAGACATGTTATGTATTTAATTCCTAATTAGGTTATGCATAGGCATGTGAATTGTTAGATGGGATTGGGATCCTTCGGTGAAAGCTCGAGAAGACACGTGCATTAGATGGGGCGGTGGTCCTTCGGTGAAAGCCCGAGAAATGTTAGATGGGGCAGTGGTCCTTCGGTGAAAGCTCGAGAAGATCCTTGTGTTGTGTGGGTGCTTTGGACCCTTGAGTTTATCCCGTAAATTAAGCGGGTTGCCTCCGTTAATGGTGTTGTGGTTGTAACTCCGTATAGAACTTGTCATTACCAAACCAGCCGGTGTGACTCGGGTCTAGGGTAATGGGCAGAAGTCTATAGTTGTTACCATTGTATGTGATTTTATTGCTTTCCCTTAACTATGGCATGATATCTTCTAGGATAATATGCATAGTTTCAATGATGGAAAATGTGTGATTTTCAGGATGGAAAACCGGTGGTATTTGAGAAAAACCCTTTTCGGCTTGTGGTCGAGTTAACTCCCACCATTGATTGCATGTTTTATTTTCAGTTGTATAGAACTGTTGTTGGGCTTAAGAGTCGGTTTGTATATATATATATCGTGTTGCATATATATATTTGTTGTTGCTGGGGGCTTGTACGAGTTATGTTTCCAACTATTTTGGTGGCTCTAGTGAGTCGTGGTCTAAAACTGTTTTTGAACTGTTTTATGGCTTGAAAGAGAGTCAAACATTACACTTCATTTTCCTAGCACGTTTTGCTTATATTGCATGCTTGTCTAGTTTCTGCTGAGCCATGGTTCACGGTGTGAGATAAATATTTTCAGGTACCGGTCGCGCAGGTTGATCTGGAGGTGCCGAACGGGCGGAAGAGCTGTAGTCTTCCTTTTGCTAGTTTTGAACATGTATGCTTTAACATGTTTTTCGGCGTTGGGGCTGTGTAATGTAAGCCATTTGGAGATTATATACAATGCATGCATGGTTTAAATTGAGAGTGTATTCTCGGGTTGAGTATTATCATTAGGGTGTTTGTGATACTTCACGTGACCCAAAGTTAGGGGTGTGGCAGCTTGGTATTAGAGCTCTGGGTTTGAATACCTATGAGCCGTGGGAAGAGGGTGTATCCCGTGTGAGGTTGATTGCGTGTGCCTGGTTGCATGTGTTTAAACGCTTTGATAACATGACGTGTCAGCATGTTAGTTATGTGAACTATGTGTATGTGTGAGCATAGGGGTTGAACCTTGGGATTGATAGGCCTGCCTTTGGGCATTTGGATTAACAAACTTGGGAGCCAAGATAAAAACGCGTTTAGCTGACGTGATTTCTAGCAGGGAATCTGAGTAGGTTATCCAGATTGACGGGTCATTCTTGTTGGTTCTCCTCGGTATGTGGGGGGTCTGTATAGCATGAACCTATGTGGCTATATGTTACCATGTTATGTGTTTAGCGTTTATGATCATGCTGTGTGCTGCGTCTTATGTACTATCTTGCTTTTATATAGACGCGATGTCCACGCGGGGAGGACGAGGCCGAGGTCGAGGCCGTGGTCGTGGTTCTGGCCGAAGGGACGTTCCAGTCCCAGTTATTGGGGATGCTAATGCACCCCAAAGACCTACTGACGGAGATCTATTACGCGAGATGGTCGATTCTATCCGACAGCTGGCTGAGGCCTCTATGGGGAGAGAGAGTGTATCTGAGTCGAGGGTGATGGTCGCGATGCGCGAGATCCGACGTCTGGACCCTCCTACATTATTTTGTGATCCCAACCCCACGGTTGCCACTGAGTGGCTGGAGCTGGTTACCAGGATCCTTGATTCGCTTCAGATTGAGGAAGATTATCTAAGAGTTATATATGCCGCCTTCCAGCTGAGAGGGAGTGCTCATATGTGGAGGAAGTTCGCCAAGACTACAGTGGTAGGCACTTGGGATGCATTCACGAAGGTATTTCTGGAGAAATACTTTCCAGCGACACTGAGGGATCGCTACAGAGAGGTCTTCCTATTTTTTACGTAGGGGACGATGACAGTGATCGAGTATGAGGCTGAGTTCACCAGCTTGTCCCGGTTTGCACAGGAGATCATACCTACAGATGAGTTCTGTGCGAAGCGGTTCAAGAGGGGTTTGAGGCCCGCTATCAGGGACAGAGTAGCAGGATTCAAGATGCAGGTCTTTACAGAGTTGGTGGAGACCGCCAAGAAGGTGGAAGACACTCTGAATGAGACGCGCAGGGATAGAGACACCAGGAATCAGCAAGACGGGGGACGTACACAGTCTCAGGGACGCATTGATAAGTGTCAACAGACGTCTGGTCCGAGTTCGTATCCAGTGGAGTCATATTAGCCACAGTCTTCAGCATCCTCACCTCCCGTAGTCTTAACGGAAAGGCCAAAGCAGTATGAGTTTTGTTGCTTTCGATGCAGGCAGCCAGGGCATCGTGTGTCAGAGTGCTCGCAGCCGAGGCAGTCTCAGGGTTCGGTATCAATTCAGACACAGGGGAGGGAGTCACAGATCTGTTATGGATGTGGTCAGATGGGACATATTCGTAGGGATTATCCCCATAGAGAGGGTGCACCGAGTACAGTGGACACGCCAGAGGGTTCGTATGTGCAGAGCCGACAGCAGCATCCAATGGTTCAGACGTCCCGAGTGACGACAAGTGGGGGTGTTTCAGTTCAGTCGGTACGACAGCCGACCATGCCGGGTGGTAGACAGGACAGAGTGGGAGTGCCCCGAGCGTATTCACTTGCAGCACCTGGTTCTTCGAGGGCATCGGCCGTGCATGATGATGCAGGTGCAGATCTTTCTCCATTGCACCGAGGTATTTACTGAGTACACATGCCTTGAAGTAGTTTCTTCATTGCATCTGTTTGGAAGTCAGTGATGGATTCCATAGGTGATGTGCTGTGTTGTTGAGGTAGCAGCTAGTGATGATGTGAGGTTGGGGTGAGTTGTAGATCCCGTGTTTTGAGATAGTTAGCCTTTGTCTAGGATGCCCGACCTTATGTGACTATATTCTAGGAATAATTTGGCTGACCATCTCGTGTGCCGTGTCGATTGTGAACGACGATTGGTTATCGTTTGACCTTGAGTTAAATTTCGGGGGTGAAATTCCTTTAAGAGGGGTAGAGATGTGAAACCCTGACCTGTTTCCTTTTTCGGCATTTTTCAACGTGTTTTTCATGATTTGGTGATAGCATGTTTTTACTGCTTTTGATGCATGATCGGGCTTAGATATGCATGCGGGGTAGGTTCCCAGGGCCGTGGGTCGTTGTGGCGCAAATCTCAAAAATTTTGAAAAAAAAGAGGATATTTTGGCGACCTATAAATATCTGGAGTTAGATATTTTCAAAAGATCCTTTTCAAAACATAACTCTTAAGTTTTTCATTTTTCTCTCTGCCTTCTCTCTAAGTTCTCAGGGGCTCGGGGTTCAGTTTCTGACGATCAGATAGTGGATCCTTGCTTTTGGCACGGCAGGCTACGCAACCATCCGGTCAGAATTTCATTCTAGTAAAACTCAATTTTGCACGCGGATCGAGGAGTCGAGTTTTTAACTCACCGAGGTAGAATTCTAGACATGTATGTTGTATAAGGGTGTTATGGGTAATCGGGTGTCTTTTTACCGGTTAGATCTCAGTAGATCTGATTTTCTGTAAAGTTAGATTTTTGGGTTAAAATTGGGTTTTTGTTGGTTTTAGTGGACGAAATCGAGTATCGGGAGTTTCTTTTGAGGTCTCGATGTTAAGCCTAGGCGTGTGGATGTTTGAGGATGTTGGTTTGGAGTTCTAAGGTTTCAAATCGGGATTTGGAGGGCCGCAGCCCGGAATCAGTTTTCGTCTAAGTTCAGTCGACCGAACCTGGGGGTTCAGTCGACTGAAGCTTGGATCTTGGGTTCGGTCGACCGAACCTATGGGTTCAATCGACTGAACCGTGGCTGTTTGGCTTTTTACTTTTCCAGTGAGCTTTTCAGTCGACTGGGGGCTTGGGTCTAGTTGACTGAGGTGCTAGGTTGAGCTTTTTGGTGATTTTGGTTGGGCCTTGGAGCTCGGTTAGCCGTGTGGTGGCTTCAGGGATCGTATCGTGGTCTCGGGTGTTCGTTTAGGTGCCATCCTTGGGTGATGTGCATGGTTAGAGATGGTTTGTTGGTGCACAGTTATGTGCTAGGCATTGTACCTAGTTAGGTGCGACGGTTGGGTG
>JAUMHN010415711.1:0-13830 GCA_032360265.1 Heliamphora ciliata
TTTTTTACAAAGAATGGGTTCGTTTGGCTTGATGAAGTGAATAAGGACTCTTTGATTAAAAGGAGACTGAAACTCTTTAGAGTTTTGATTCGATCATAAAATCGGAATATATTTATCTTATATTTAATTTATTTTTTTATATTAACTGCGTGAGTGATAAATATTGATTTTATTTATCCTATTAATTTAATTAATTAGAATGTTCGGTTTTAATTAAAATATTTTATAATAGAAAATTAAATTAAATTTTTTAAATTAATTTTAATTAAATGAAAAAATTTTGAAAATTTTATTTTTTTATAAAATATCACTTTTAAGATGATTTTTTTTATAAAATTAGATATTTTTTTAAAAAAAACATGAGAATTAATTCTAGATTTTGAATTAATTAAATGAAAAATGTTTAATCGAAATAATTTATTATTTTTCAAAAGATGTGGAACAGAAAATAAAATAAATAGATACCTTTAATCACTATATTAACTGAGAAGTTAGAGGAAAAACTGTGTATTTATTAAATTTTATTTGTTACGTATTTAATCACGAAAATACGGTTTGGCGAACCAGAATTTTTGGAATCGTGTACATAGGAAGATATTTGATTATTTCAAATCGTGTGATTTTCGAAATTAATAAATTTATTTTAATTAAACGAATTTTGTAATGCTAAAAAATATTTTTAAAAATCTAAGTGGGAAAAAAATTTATTCACAGATAAATCCTGTAGTCTCCATCACCAGTTTGTAGGCGATGTAATTAAATTCTGCGTGTTGGCAGTAAGGTCTTCCTCCCAATCGGACAGATTAATTGCAGTATCGTCAGTATAAATCTCCTTTAAAGATAATTCTGGATAATTGTTAGTGTGGATCACTTCTCCGTCTGAATGGTTCATTATAAAGCGATTAATTTGGGATTAGGTGATGGTTAACACTTAGTTATATATAATAGTATTCTCTCCATCTGAGTCACTACTATTATATACTAGACCGAAACTATGTCAGTTATTTAATTTTACTTGGCATGGTCAGTTGCCTAGATAGTAAAAGTAAAAAAAATTGGTCTGTTTGGTCTTATGATAGATAGTAGACGCTCACTCATCGTGGCATGCTATTCACAAAAATCCAGGCTGCTAGCGAATTAATTTTAAAATGATAGAGAGAACCAAATTAAAATGAATTCAAAGTTTTGCTCATCATAATTAACGAAATTTTAATTATGTCATTTTCAGGATTAAAATGGTTTTCAACCCACTCGCTTCCATTCTCAAAGAAAACAAATTTACGGGACCAAATTATGTTGACTAGAAACAAAACTTGGACATTATATTAATTGATGAGGATTATAAGTTTGTTTTAACTGATTTATGTCCACCAATACCTGATGAGGGGGCTACCGAAAGAAAAACCCAGGCCCATCAAAAGTGGCAGAAAGCTGATCAGATGGCTCGCTGTTATATTTTAACTTCATTGTCAAATATTTTGCAGCATCCGCATCAGTCTATACCCAGTGCCTATGACATGATGATGAACCTCAAAGAAATATTTGGGGATCAAAATCGTGTTGTTAGGCACGTGGCCGTGAGATCTCTAATGAGTGCAAACATGACTGAAGGTACACCAGTTAGGGATCATGTTCTAAAGATGATCAGTCTTCTGAATGAACTAAAGATCCTTGGAGCTGAAATTGACGAAAAAACCCAGGTCGATATCATACTCTAGTCATTACCTGAAAGTTTTAAGCAGTTCTTCCTGAACTATTCTATGAATAAGCTCAGCTACTCACTGGCAGAACTTCTTAAGGAACTTCAGGTAGTCGAGGGTGTTCTTAGGAAGCCGAGTTCTATGTATGTGGTTGAGAAGGGTTCTTCCTCTAAGCCGAAAGGTAAGAAGAAGAAAAATATTCAGACACAGGAAAACACAAGTCTAAAAGAAGTTAAGAGGCCAAAAGCTAGTGTGAATAAGTCGAGAGGCAAGTACTATCACTATACCAGTTTGGGCATTGGAAAAAACAGTGTCCGATTTTTCTCAGTAAGCAGAACAAACAAGATAATTTCTGTTCATTAGTTGTTGAAACATTTTTAGTGGTGTTATCTATTGGTACTTGATGTGTAGATATGAGAGCCACTATTCATGTCTGTAATTTTTTACAGGGGTTCTAGGAAACTAAGCAGCTCAGTGATGGAGATATTTACCTACATATTGGCAATAATACAAGGGTGGCAGCAGTTGCAGTAGGAGATGTCACTCTCAGCTTTAGTAGAGATAGGATACTACTTCTAAACGATTATCTTTATGTACCTTCGATTAAAAGAAATTTAATTTCAGTCTCGAGTTTAATAAAGGACAAATATTCTGTTCATTTTGGTGACTCTGTTGTTGTGAAGAAAAATAAACATTTTATTTGTTATGGTATATTGGTGGATAATCTGTATGTTGTATCTCCTATCTCTCCTATACTGCAACTAACTGAAATGAATAATACATCTACTTTACTATATAAGAGAAAGTTTTCTTCTTTAATGAACTAAACATTTTTTTGGCACTTATGCTTAGGTCATATTAATCTAAAAAGAATAAACAGACTGGTAGCAGAAGGACCTTTGAGTTCATTGGAAGTGGAGGTACTTCCAGTCTATGAATCTTTCTTAGAGGGTAAGATGACCTAGAGGCCCTTTTCGGCCAAAGGCAAAAGAGCTAAAAAACTGTTGGAGCTGGTTCATTCTGATGTGTGTGGTCTTATGACAATTTAGGTTAGAGGTGGCTTTGAGTACTTCGTCAGTTTCATTGATGACTACTCAAGGTATGAATACATTTATCTGATGCACCGTAAGTCTGAATACTTTGAGAATTTTAAAGAATTCAAGGCGGAGGCGGAGAAGTGTCTGAGTAGAAGTATCAAATCATTACGATCCAAACATGGTGGAGAACACCCCTTTTGAGAGTTTAAGGACTATTTATCATCAGAGAGGATTGCATCCCAGTTGACTGCACCTGATACTCCACAGCAGAATAGTGTAGCAGAAAAAAAGAATATGACTCTTATGGAGATGGTAAGATCCATGATGAGTTATTTAAATTTATCCGATTCATTTTGAGAACTCGCTTTAGAGACAGCAGCTTACATTCTGAACTTGGAACCTTCTAAGTCAGTACCTTCTACTCCCACAGAATTATAGACCGAGAGTAAGCCTATTCTGAAACACATTCGTATTTGGGGGTGTCCAGCACATGTGATGAAAGGGAACGCGGGTAAGTTAGAACCGAGGACGGAAGTCTGTTTCTTTATGGGATATCCCAAAAGAACGAAGGGTGGTCTATTTTATAACCCTAAGGATTAGAAGGTCATTATTAGCACCAATGCCCGATTCTTGGAAGAGAATTATATTATGGATCACATGCCCAATAGAATACAGTAGAATGGAAGAGGAACCACAAGTCACTGATATTCCATTATCTCATCGTAGTGGGGGGATTACCGGGACAGGTGCAAATCAAGAATAAGGTACTGATGCACAGGTTCAGATTTTGCACAGCCTGTTACTGCTAGTACACAGACACAGGTAGTGCCTCGTCGTAGTGGGAGTGTTGTTTATCAACCTGATCGGTATATGTTCTTGGGAGAGTCGTTTGACAAGATCCCGACAGAACGGATATTGAGCCCAGTAATTACAATGAAGCACTAAAAGATAAAGATACAGATCTTTGGCAAAGGGCTATGAATTCAGAGTTGAAATCTATGTATTTCAATCAGGTCTGGGAACTTATAGAATCACCCAAAGAGATAAAATCCATTCGATATAAGTGGATCTATAAGAAAAAGAGAGGAGCAAACAGAAAAGTTGAAACCTTCAAAGCTAGGCTTGGTGCTAAAGGGTTCACTCAGAAAGAAGGCAATGATTATGAGGAAATCGTTTTCGCCGGTAGCCATATTTAAGTCTATCCGGATTCTCTTATCTATTGTTGCTCATTTCGATTACGAAATCTAGCAAATGGACGTCATTACAACTTTCCTTAATAGAAGTCTTGACGAGTGTATCTATATGATACAACTAGACGGATTCATTACAAAGGGCCAGGAGCACATATTGTGCAAGCTTAAGAGATCTATTTATGGACTTAAGCAAGCATCGAGGTCTTGGAACACAGTTTGATCAAGCCATTAAGTCTTATGATTTTGATCAAAATCTAGATGAGTCCTATGTGTATAAGAAGCTTGACGGAAGCGTGGTGATCTTCTTAGTACTTTATGTAGAAGATATCTTACTCATCGAAAACAATGTGGAGGCATTATCTACGGTTAAAGTATGGTTATCTGGGCTTATCACAAGCAAAATATATCGATGATATCCTTACTCGTTTTAGCATGTAGGATTCTAAGAAAGGGTTTATCCCTTCGGCAGTAGAAAACTTCATGTATGCTATGTTTTACACTAGACTCGACATCTGCTTTACCGTTGGCATCGTTATCATATATCAATCTAATCTTGGGCAGGAGCATTGGACTACGGTAAAGAATATAATCAAGTACCTGAAAAAGAACTAAGGATTATATGTTGATTTACTAGGTAGACAGTCTAGTACCTTTGAAGTACACAGACTCAGATTTCCAGTCAGACATAGAGCTTACATCAGGAGACAACCTTGCAGATCCTTTATAAAGAGCTTACCGGCTAAGACTTTTGATAGTCGTGTAGAGGGCATGGGAGTCAGATGTATGAAAGCATGATTTTGAGTATAAGTGAGAGATTGTTAGGGTTGGTATACTAAAAACTATGTTTTTAGTATTTAATTTTATTTTAATAAAAATTAATTTTTCATTTTATGAGAATATTTATGAGCAATGCATGTATATCATTTTTTTGTTATGCATGGATGTTCAATATTCTGTATAGTACTTAATCTGGTGTGTAGAGTACGATTTACACACAGAAGATCAGATTTTAGGTTCTTACAAAATATAAGTTTTATGTTCACAGTTTAGATGGAAATGGGCATACCATCGGTATGACTGTGGCACAGAATTTTAGTACACCTATCTTGGTTACGGGGAACAGATAATAACGTCGTCTATTATTTCGACTCTCTGTACCTGTACACTTTGTGTGTATTGAATGAGATATTTGGAATAATTTATTTTGTACTGACTATATAAATTAATTCACACCCCAAGGTTATTTCGAATAGTGCTTATCCTCTTAATCCTGAAATAATTATTAATTTACGTATATTTAATATTCGTTGTTTTGATTCATTAGAGGGTGCGATCTTATATGGGTCTATATTCCCGGTGAGCTGGATAGCGATATTACTTATATGGCGAATATTAATTATTGACGGAATCCACGTCCCGAAAGATCGAGATTGACGATACCCCCTTAAGGATACTTATAAGTTTTAACCGGGCCAAACCCTGCAGGTGGATTTGATTATCCGGCGGTCAAATAAGTTAAGTGGAATGGCTTAAGGAATATCAAGATGTCGATTAAATTAAATTATCAGTAATTAAATTTAATTGGCGAGTATCGGAAATCTTAATGTGGGGAGAAATGGTAAGCATTTAATAACAAGAGCTCAATGCAAGAAGATCTTGAGATTATGGGTCAGAGTGTAATTATAGTTCTTTAGTGGTGTGAACTATAATTCAATATTTTATAAAAATTACAGAAACCGCTGTGTCTTTCCATAATTGCAAAAATTACTGGTAGGTGTCTGTGTTCCACTGAAAGTCTTACTCATAATTACTCCCCAGGTTTTTGCTGTAGCCTTATATATCTGCGGGTTGGCTGAACCAGTTTTATATGATTGATATATCATATTTTGTCTTTCAAGACTAAAGATATTTGGGTTCTACCGGTACGAGTTCTTGATAGTCCGTAGCCCACGCTACGTTCGAGCATTGCGTAAGGGATTACAGTAGAAGATCTGACAGGAACTTCAACTCAGAATCAAATTATAGTAGAAGAATTGATCAACAAAAGGTATTTTTTAAATTAACTTTGGTTGCACGGGTTTTATTTTGATTGTTTGTCGTCAAAAGTTTTATCTGGAGCCCATTTCGGTGTTTGCCAGTCTAGTTAAATTTTTACTGAAAAGTGTTCTAAAAACCAATGATCTTGATAGTTTTGTCTCCAAGAAAAGAATGGCCCAAAAGACTAAGGTCACGGCCTCTAAGAGCCAAGCGTTAAAACAAATAAATAAAATTTTCTAAAAATTGCCCAAATCGCTCGATTGGTCAAAAGACCACTCGAGAGGTCCTTACAAGGACACTGGTTTTCCAAGAAAAACACAAAATAGAATGTTTGCAGAGACCGCGCGATAGACCGCTCAAGCGATCAGTCGATCGGTCTGGCTTTGGACCACTTTTGCAAATCCAACACTTGAACTTTTAAAAACTTTCAAGGCATAGCCAAGCCCATAAAAATATGCTAAAACGAGGTTAAAAATCCTCCATCGAGACACAAGAGTTGATAAAAAGTATGAGATCAACCGAAAACGATTTATTAAAACGCTGAAGCAACCAAACAAAAATCGTTTCATGCACCTAAGAAATCTAAAACAACTATCCTGAGGTTTCTCTTATCATCAGGCAAACATACATGCATCAGCACCACGACCATAAAGATTACAATACATATGCTTTTAATACTAAAATATATTACATCATTACATGATCCATTAACAACTGATAATAACATTCGATCAACAAAGCTACCAAAAACGACAAAATAGAGTTTTGTCTTCGCCTCAATCGGGGCTCAGCAAGATCAATCCACGTGATCAACTATGTCACCTAAAAAGTTTTTAAATCCCACAATGTGAGCCAAAAGCCAATAGGAATAGACTATCAAAAAGTAAAAGCATAACATGCAATCACGGATTATATAAACAACACGACTACATAAGTATCGAAATGGTTTTCCATCCTCAAAATTACCAATTTTTATATAATCCAACATCATCCAGCAGTTTATCAAAAATAAACAACACATTATTTTCAAACAAAGTTTTCACAACCCACAATGATTCCTATATACCGACTCTGTCGCACCGGGGACTAAGGTAACAACGATAAACTTTCGTTCATTAGCCTAGGTCTGGGGTATCTAATGACCCGCTAGGTAATGACAAATTCTATACAAAACTATAACAACAAATGCCTCCCACTGGGGTAACCACTTTATTTACGGGGATTAACTCGAAGGAATAAAGCACCTACTTGCGTAAAATTTTTGGACTTTCACCGAGGAGCAATAGAAGCCCACATACACAAACATTGTTACAACACATCTATAGAATCAATAAAAGGCACACAGCTGAATATAAACACGTTTGTAAAAACATATAGCCATGTACAAACGTCCAACGACATCCTGTTGGAGGCAAATTGTCAAGATCATTGATTTGTAAACGATTTTTCAAAAAATATAAAATTGGACGGGTAATTGCCGAAACAGGCTCAGATAATTTATTTATTTTTGTCGAATGATCAAAAATAAAACCTGTGCTACCACAGTTAATTCAGATGAATACTTTTTGGTCGATTATCTAACTACGAACTTTGATTTTTCGAGTTGAAGCTCTGGTCAGACCTTCTACTGTATTTTCAATGCGATTCCTGAACGTAGTGTGGGATACGATCCTTCGAGAACTGAAATTGGTAGAACCTGGACAACCTTAGCCTTGAAAGACAATTTATGAATTTGGTTCAGTCTACTCGCATATTTATAGGGTTACAGCAGGGACCTGTGGAGTAAGTATGACATAAACTTCTAATATAACCCAGATACCCATCTAGCGGTTTCTGCAAATATGCAAACCTCTCAGTGATTTTTGTAATTATAAAAACTTTACAGCGGTTTCTACAATTTTCATAAAATATTAAATTACAGTTCACACCACTAAAGAACTGTAACTGCACTCTTAGCCATAATCTTAAGACCAATTTGTATTGAGCTCATGTTATTAAATGCTTAACTCATCTCCCCATGTTAAGACTCCTAATACCAGCCAATTAAATTTAATTACTGACAATTTAATTTAATCAGCATCTTTAAAATCTTTTAAGCCCATTCGCTTAACTTATTTGACCGCTGGATAATCAAATCCACTAGCAAGGTTTGGCCTAATCAAAACTTATAAACTTCCTTAAGAGAGTATCGTCAATCCTGAACAATCGAGATGTGGATTCCATCAATAATTAATATTCACCATATAATTAATATCGCTATCCAACTCACCGGCACTATAGATCCATATAAGATTGCACCCTCTAATGAATCAAAATAACGAATATTAAATATACGCAAATCATTAATTATTTTGGGATTAAGAGCATAAACATTCATAATACTCTTGGAGTGCGAATTAATTTATATAGTCAGTATAAACTTAATTACCTCAATGTGGTCCTGTTTAATACACACAAAGTGTACTAGCACAGTGAGTCAGAACAAAAGACGATGCTATTATTAGTTCCTCATAATCAAGGCAGGTCTATTAAAATTCTGTGTTACAGTCGTACCGATGGTTTGTCTCTATTTCCATCTAAATTGTGAATAAAAACTTATATTCTACAAGAACCTATAATCTGGTCTTCTTTATGCAAGCCGTACTCTACACACCAGATTAAATACTATACAGAATAAAGGACAACCACGCATAAAATCATGGAGATCAACCAACATTTTCAAAATATTTTCACCATTTCAACCGAATCGTTGTTGGAGGCAAAACTGCCAAGATCATTGTTTTTGTAAACAATTTTTGGTAAAAAATTAATTGGATGGGCAAATGCCGAAACAGGTTCTAGATAAAATTTTTGACATCGAACGATCAAAATAAAACTCGTACAACCAAAGTTAATTTAGAATAATGCCTTTTATCGATCGATTCTTCAACTACGATTTGATTCCGAGTAAAAATTTCTGTCAGATCTTCTACTGTATTACCTTACGCGATTCTCGAACTTAGTGTGGGCTACGGACTATATAGAACTCATACCAGCAGAACCCAGATATACTTATTCTTCAAAGACAAAATATGATATATCAATATAAAACTGGTTCAGCCTACTTACATATACATAGGGCTACAGCAGGGACTTGAGGAGTAATTATGAGTAAGACTTCTAGTGGAATACAGACACCTACCAGCGATTTCTGCAATTATGGAAAGATGCAGCGATTTCTGTAATTTTCATAAATCCCTGAGTTACAGTTCGCACCTCTAAAAAATTATAATTACACTATAACCCATAATCTCAAGACCTTCTTGCATTTAGCTCATGTTATTAAATGCTTACCATTTCTCCCCACGTTAAGATTTTCGATACCCGCTAATTAAATTTAATTACTAACAATTTAATTTAATCGGCATCTTGATATTCCTTAAGCCCTTCCGCTTAACTTATTTAACCGCCGAATAATCAAATTCACCTGCAGGGTTTGGCCTGGTCAAAACTTATAAGCCTCCTTAAGGGGTTATCGCCAATTTCAATTTATCGGGACGTGGATTCCGTCAATAATTAATATTCGCCATATAAATAATACCGCTATTCAACTTACCGAGAATATAAACTGATATAAGATCGCACCCTTTAATGAATCAAAACAACGAATATTAAATATAAGCAAATCAATAATTATTTTCAGAATAAGGGAATAAGCACTATTCATGATAACCTTGGGGTATGAATTAATTTATATAGTTAGTATAAAATTAATTACTCCAAATGTCCCGTTCAATACACACAAAGTGTACTAGCACGGAGAATCAGAACAATAGACTACGCTATTATCTGTTCCCCGTAACCAAAACAAGCCTACTAAAACTCTATGCTACAGTCATTCCGATGGTATGTCAATTTTCATCTAAACTGTGAACATGTAACTTATATTCTACAAGAACCTAAAATCTGATCTTTTATGTGCAAGCCGTACTCTACATACCAGATTAAATATTATACAGAATATCGGATATCTATGCATAACATTAAAAAATGATATACATATATTGCTTATAAAAATTCTCATAAATTAGAAAATTAATAAAATTAAATACTAAAAACATGGTTTTCAGTATACCAACCCTAACAATCGTTTCAAAAACCATGGCTCAACCACAAGGGTTAGCTCCAAACCTCCAAAATCATGTTTTCGCAACATATACACACACCCTTCCGATTTTTTAAACTCATCTTTTCGAAAACCACAGACTCCTACGTCCACCAACTTTGTTGTAAACCATAAAAACACATAGACATGCTTTTTATCCAATCAAACGAGGTTTAAACACAAAACTAAACATTTATGGCATTTTAAAATGGTAAAAACACATATAAATCACATATAGTACCCTTTTAAAGCAAGATAATCTAGAATCCTACCACCAAGAGTTTAAAAGTCGATGCTTTAAACACTGACGAGAAATCAAAGTTGCCAAAATGAGTTTTCGTTCGAATGAACGCAAAGCCCACGGCGCGTATAACAAGGATCAACATTCCCCACGCCAAGAACCGAGCCCAAACCAAGCTAAAAGTTAGAAAGAAGGCAGAAGGTTTAGATGTTTTCTCAAGAAGTAAAGAAAGAAGTTTGCAAGAGAAGCCTCGGTGCGAGAACTAAAGCCACAAGCTGGCATATAAGCAACCTACACAGACAGACCACTTGAGCGGTCTGAGGACTGATCGAGCAGCCTTGCCCAAAAAGCAAATCAATTTTCTGCTCCAACGCCTGACAAGATCGGGATTGGAACCCACATGCATATATAAGCAAATACATGCATAGAATATATAAAAATATGCTTTTCTATAGCATTAAAGCAATATACAACACATCGAGAGTATATATTACAAAATTAAAAGGAGCCTCACATGTCATATGGTGTTAGGAGTAACTTTTGTGCTTCTGTATGTTGATTTGGGGCTGGTTATGTTGGCTTTTAGGGTTAGTTGTATTGACAATGGGTGTGGGTGTTGTTTTTTTGTAGTGTTGGTGTTATTTTGTTTGTTGTTTTTTTTTTATCTTCTTTTGTGTGTTCTCTTTCTTGGGTTGACTTTTTGTCAGTTGTATGATGCTTGAATTTTAGTCTTTATCCATTGGAGTATAAGTTCAAAACTATTCTTGTTTGAGTGGAAAATATATATTTCTCTTTTTCGAAAAAAAAAACACACAAGAAGATTAGTGAAAGACAAATTATTGAGTAGTTAGTTGCATTATCCAATTTCTTGCATGTATTGATTTTTTATTTTACTTTTTATTTGTTATAGGGTTTTATTTAGTACTATGATAAATTTGACAAATTTCAAATTTTTTTTTCTATAATGTTATATTAAATATAGATCTTGTTTTGTAAATCATAACAAGTTTGAAAAAGGTAATTTTGAAAAATAAATACCTACAATAAATGTTATGAATTTTAAAAATCTGAAATACAAAAAAAATATTAAAAACTTGTCATATTAGTGGAACAACACATTCTCTCTTTATAAATGATATTGACTTTTTAACGCATAGTTAATAATAGTAATAAACAAATAAAATTTTAATGTAGGAAAAACTTTTGAGTGAGATTAATCCTTTTATGGTTATGGAAAATAAGGGATATAGCTCATCTCTATTTCTCAAATAAGTTCTCGTTTGGCAATCGACTTAAAGTTATTTTTTTGCATTTTTGTTTAAAAGTTCAAAGTTAAAAATCTTCGTTTTTTTAACTCAAAGGCTTTTAGCCTTTTTACTTTTTACAAAATTTTTTATATTTTTAAAAATATCATAATTTTTATTATACGCATCTATTTTTTTTATAAAAACTGTATTTTTAAAATCTATTCGTCAAAATCTATCAAACAAGATTAATATTGAATATAAAATTATATAACAATAAATTTTAAAAAAATATAATAACTTTGAGTAATGATTTTTACTTTTTAGCCTAAAGCCACTTTATGTCTTTGATTTAAAATTCACTCATATTCCAACCAAAT
Organism: Heliamphora ciliata; assembly: GCA_032360265.1. Lineage (NCBI taxonomy): Eukaryota > Viridiplantae > Streptophyta > Magnoliopsida > Ericales > Sarraceniaceae > Heliamphora > Heliamphora ciliata. Next base: position 11,977 of record JAUMHN010415711.1, read on the forward strand.
AAATTTTTTATTTTTTTAGTTTGAAGTGACTTTAAACTAAAAAGTCCAACTTAATGCCAATTTTACCAAACAAGCTCTAAATAAAAAGATATTTGTTTTTATTTTCTGGTGTCTATGGTAGTTCTTGTTGATAATAATTAACCGTTCATATATACAATTGAGTTAGCTATAGGGTCAAGATACATTTATACTTCCAATTTTCGATCAATTTAACTTTTTTATATAGGTGAATTTTTTTGGTAAGCATTACAATATGAATGTTTTGGATTATTAATTAAACCAATTTTCTCTTAGTTTTTTTGAACAGTTAGTAGCCACTTTTTATCAGCAGTGGCGGCCCGATATTTTTTGGGCCTTCGAGATATTAAATAAGGCCTTTTATATTAAATTTTATTTATTTTTTATTTTTTAAAATTTTATTTTTTGGCTTTTTGAGATGCAATATTATTAATTATATTTTTATAATCAAGTTTTTTGTTATATCTTTTTCAATTGATAACATACCTAATCCACTTAATCTTTCTTATGACATAGTCAATCTAAGATAAGATTTTATTAATTTTAATTTAAAAAAACTTCTTTATGCAAAAGCTACTATTACTAGAATTGTTAATAATATTCTACAAGCAATGCAAAAATTTTTAAAAAAATATAATCTTTTAATTAATGTAGCGTATAAATTGGAGTCTTATTTTTTTCGAGTGGTATAACTTCTTTTAAAATTTTTAATTCTAAAAATAAATCTAAATCATCAATATTACTAATGGCGTCATGTTTTTACAAAAATTCAAGATTAAGATAATTTGTTTTCAAACTATCATCATCTAATATTTTTAAATTTTTAAAATTAAATAAAAAACCAAAATTATCTTCATACATTTAAAATTGTTCAAATATGTTCTCAATTGAAAAAATAGCATGATCTATAATATATAAAAAATTTATAGTTCTAAATTTTTTCAGCAAATTGTGTTATCTCCTTATTCACATTTTCGTCAAATTGATTTTTTCTATTAATTACAAGTTTTTTATAAAATACTGGTTCTATTTTTATTTTCTCCGTAATCTCTATAGTTAAATTCATAGCAATTGTAAATTAAATTTCTCGATAATTGTTTTAAAAAAAATAAAAACTCTTAATTGTTCTATACCAACACCAATATGCATATCTTTTGATTATAAATTTTTACTAACTGAATTGACGAAAAACAATCTATTATACCAAATAGTCATACCTAATAGAAATTTAAAATCCTCAATATCATATGTCACTAAATAATTAGCTCTAGTTCTTATTTTAGGATCTTTACTATTTTTTATTAATTCCAACATAGCATCCCTTATTTGTGGAGTTTGAAATTTTATTGCTTTATGCTTTCAAGACGGCTTTTTCAATGTGTTTGTGACAACGGTTTAAGAGTTAATTCTGGTACATTATCTTTTAAAATTTTTCATCGCTTTGTAAAAAAAATAATAATGAATATATGAGTTAATTGTACAATTCTAAAAAATGATATAAATTTAGAATAAGAGTTGGCCATTTCACAAATTACTAAATTAAAATTATGACAACCACATACTACGTAAAATGCTCTAAAATTAATATCTAAAAGTTTTCTTTTTACCCCTTGTTGTTTTTCCTTCATATTAGATCCATTATCATATCATTATCTACGTATGTTATTAATATTAACTTTATATATATATATATATATATATATATAAATTTTTATTTCAAACATTCTAATTAATATTTTTTATTTGAGATAATTACACTTACCTCCCATGAGGTTTAAGCTTATTACAGGGACCTCCTCTGTGGTCTCTGAAATTACACTAACCTCCCATGAGATT
>JAUMHN010415732.1:0-13830 GCA_032360265.1 Heliamphora ciliata
CATTATTTTTATCGAAAAAGATAGTTTCATCAGGTAATGGAGACACTATAAGCATTCCTTTGGTTATGTATAAGCCTTCCAAAGACTTGCATTCCAATTCCTGCTCGTGGGCATCCATTGGACATATTATTGTTCGAGTGCTAAGACGAAATCAAATCAGAGATATCTTGAAGGAATAATCCTTATTCCGCCTAGCTAGGGTTTTTGATTGAGTTCTCGGTTTTTTTTTGATATAATATGTATGTACTGTCATTGGTTCCTTGGGATCCCGTTTCTCAACAATCTGAACCTATCAAGTAGAAATTACAAATGTTTGTTGCAGTTGCAAACTTATAACTACAAGTAATAGAATTTGTATTTGTTGATTTAGAATCAAAAGTTACAAACAAAATGCTAAGCACACCTGTTCATGTTTTTCTAACTTTTACTGAGCTAAGCTGAAAAATAATTTCAAACAAACACCCTCTATATGCCCATGTGAATAAGTTGGATTTAACTAGTGCCTTGGCAAAAGATAACAAAACTTGCTCAAGATTGGATGCCCCACTAGTTGGGTTAATTCTCGAAATATGGCCGAATTGTGTTTGCAACTTAACATAATGCATAGTAACCGGTTGATACCTTATACTGCTCGTTAGGTACACAGCATAACTTGAACTTGGGTGAATTCAGTGAATTGATGATAAAGGGTTTTAGGGATAATATGAGTTTTTCCGAATGAGAATTTGGAGTGAAGGACAAAGAAATTAAAAACCTACTTTACTAATGAGAAATTGCATAGTTCTCAAAGTGTTGAACTTGTTGATTCGGGATATAGTATAATTGCATCATTACATTATTAATATGTTCATGCATATTTCATAGTTAATCGTTTTCCTATAAAGCTCCGGCTCACGGTGTATAACATTTGAGGCATTGATGTTGAAGTAAATGTGGGTTGTATGAATTATGGATTTTAGCTTGAAAGGATTTGCATAGGTTTTGAATATATATATATTTTCAAATACATAATACTTACTAGAAATCATAGAATGTTATGAGAAATTTGGTAGAGGCATTGATCGCTTTGTGACTTGCGATTATTTACCTCATAGGTAGAGGATTAGAGTTGAAGTCGTTTGGTCATGTATGAGGCCGGATATATTTTTCAACTTGGCAGCTTGCTCCAACAACAAGTGCTCAATGAGCACCGAATGAGCGCTCGAGTGCACTTGACTTCAAGAGGCAAGTGTTCGATGTGTGCTCGGGGTCTGCTTGATGATCACTCAAGCATTGTGGTCCAGTGGCGAGTGATCAATAGGTGCTCAAACGATCCTTTTTAAGCTTTGACCTTAGACTTTCCTACAGCCCTTGACCCCTCTTAGATTGGAAACCCAATTCACTCATCTCAAGGCCTCCTTCCATGATTTTTCAAGCGTTCAATTTGCACTCAAGATGCTGCGTTCAATGATCGCTCAAGCATTGTGGTCCAGTGGCGAGCGCTCAATAGGTGCTAGAATCGCAATTTCAAGCTTTGACCTTGGACATTCCTGCAAGGTCTCACTCATCCCTAGGCCTCCTTCCATCATTTCTCTTGAACCATGGGCTTGGTAACTAGACTTTCACTTCTCAAACCTCATAGCCTCTGGCCTTTTGAACCCTGGGCATCACATAAAATTTCTAAAATATGTAACGAATAACCTTAAAATAGGACATGCATTTTGCGAGTTGTTAAAATGAAACTTAAATTTGATTTGGATTGAGATTTAAATAGTATGTCAATTTTGGACCATTTGAGCATGAGTCACATTGTATGAAGCTTCAGAAATTTTATGAGGCTCCTTTGATGGAGTTTCACATTTGTTGTCACCTTTGAACGACCCCCATAATGGTTATTTGACTTGAAATGGACCAATCAATTCTAGTATCGATTGTGACCTTTTTGGCCTTTCATTGTCCGGCGTGTGAATCAATTATGAAATCAATTTGTCACCAACATAAATCAACCCATGGTTTTGACTTAGATGACCTTAATGGTTAGTTTTGTGGTCCAATAGAAGTACATAATGAGAATGATAACTTAATAGATCTACTTTTGGGTTTAAACTCATTATTTATGATTCCTCAGCTTATACATGACTAAATCAGCCCTAACGACATTCAAATTCAATGGTGATTATCATAGAATGGAAGGACCTTAATTAAAACTTTACTTGATTTAAACCTTATGGAAACATGATGCAGTTGATAAAAAACAATGGAATTAAATGATATTTGAATGAATAACGATCGATATGGGCGAGATTCATGTAGTTCAAGTAAGGAAGATTCGAACATGGATTAAGAACCTGAGGTGAAAAACTAGGAAGTTGGTGCTTGAATATGGAACTTGGCTTTACAGAAATGAACCTATTTTAAATGATCTGAATGGATTCAATACTCTGTCTCCAATACGATTATTTAATTGATGCAATCGAGTTCCATGGATATTAGAGGATTTAAATGGTTATTGGAAATAAATAACATTCCATCCACTAACAAAACCGTTGGAGGACTTAAGCTTATTAATAGCCTTCATGATATTAGGCACACCTCCCTGTGCTATCACTCCATGTGACCTTCCGTATTTGTCACACATTGTAGCCCTCTGTTATGTTTGCATCCTGGGTTGATATTGATCTTCCATCTGTTACCATTTGATGAGCACTATTACCTTGTCGTGTGCTTATATGAGAAGTTAGAATCTGAAATGGCTTATTAAGATTGCATTATTCATTTTAAGGTACAATGAGCATCTGTCAGATTTGGACTTACATAGTAAAAATGTTCTTCAGCATAATGTTTATGCCATTATCCATGGAATAAGATGGCCCTGGTACAATGATATTCGCTAGGCTTGTTGGCTTACCCTTCGTTGCAGACACAGTTGAAAGCAATGAAGGCTAAGCATAAGATAAGAAGGATATGCAAGATAGTTGGAGTACTATACTTGCTTTACTTCCAAAGATGCATGAATCTTATGATGGAGTCTAGTTCATGATATGTATCTTGCATTCTTTTCCAAAGATATATAAGTATGGATAGTATAATTATGTAACCGTAATGGCTATACTGTATCTTTGTTTCGATAAATAAAGAAATATCATTAAAACCATCCAAAGGCGGGAAACAGTATACACGACAGATACAAAGACGAAAAGCAGCTACCTATACCGATGCCTCTATATCACCTGGATGCACATATCCCCCAAAAAAGTCTATAAAATAATCTAAACTAAAGGGATACGCTCTGCGAAATGCAAAAATTGAATTGAGAGCACTGCCCCTTTTAGAGAGGGGATAAAGCTTTCAAAACCTTCAAAAGATCCTACAGTTTCTCTTCCTGAATTATCTTGGCAAAGTAAAATATATAAAAGGTTACATTTAAATTGCATTTCGGGAAAAGTGTCATAGCCACATGCCCTGAATGCAAGACCACTAAAATAACTTCAACTATGTTGTATGGTTCAACTATCAGTTAATTAAATCAATAGTTATACAAGAGCAATTGAACACCCTTCATAAGTAGGGCCATTGGTAGCATTGAATACTGGTCGGTTTAAGCTCCCACTCCACGGAGGGTGGTTTTTGTGTCGTGAATTGAGCCATTAGGAGCTCAAACACCAGTAACTGTTTATCATGAACCATCCTTCAAAAGTCTTAGTAGTTTGGAATTTAGTCATTAACAAACAAGCCATAGAAAGTCAATTAATCAAAATGCGAAAAAAAAACATAATGTTCAAATCTTCATGCACAAGGGAAGAAAATAAAGGTTATTCAACTCAGCTGTACCCATAACGTTTAATGTCTGCTAAAAGCCAAAAGATTCAAATTTTAACTCTTTATCTTCTATCTACCAAGCACATTTATTAATTTATTGTTAACCTCTGAATGCATACAAACTCAAATCTTTTGCCCCTAATGCATGCCTTGCTTGGTAAATTTTCACACAACTTCGTTTAAGCTTGAGCCTCCGTCACTCAAAACTTATTTCGTACCCCTCAACTGCCTCATAGTTTATCACCAATACATTTAGGGCAGGTTTGATTGCAAGTTTATTTAACTGGTACTATGATGGTGATAGAATTACGGAGGATAAGTTATACTATGGGATAAAGAAAGATGAAGTCGTGGGAAAAAAAATTGAATATGATGGGATTATGAATAAAGGGATACATATTTTGGATTGTTGGATTTTGTTGACAATTATTGCAGAAAGTCTAAACCAACAATCACACCCAACCCCGTGGTATTACTTTTCCCCACATATAATCTCACATCTTTGGTATAAATAATCCAAGTGGCAAAATCCCAGGACTAAAATCGGTGAACCTAGCAAAGGACTAAAGAACATGTGGGACCATGTGTCCCCCAGTATTAATCCTACATGCGAAATATTAATCCCCCATGTTGATACTGCAACCAAACAGGAGACAAAAATGTAAAGGACCCATGTGTCCCGAATCCGTTACCCACCACTTTTATCTCTCAACCAAACACGCCCTAAAGTTTGATCTAAACAATTAGGTTGTACTTATGGAAGTGATGATTTTGCTTGTTTTAACCAAAACAAAAAGTAAATAGATAAATAAATGTAATCTTATTATTTGGAGAAGGGAAATATCTCATTTATTTTCTTTCCAAAGATCTAAAGAGCACAAAGAAGGCAATGTTACGCGTTATGTGCTCTATTCGATTCCTAATGTACCATTGTCCACCGGATATGACAAACGTAAGAGAATGGAAAATCTGTCCAACTCCTTTACAAAATTAAATGCTTCAATCTTTAATTTTCTATGATGTTCGTGGAGATTTAGCTCACATTTAAAACAATTTTCTACCCTCTCATGATTGGGAGACAGAAATTCCCCTTTCCCCAAAATCACATCTGATTTCCAATACATTCCTAAATAGTAAAATCTTCGGTTGTAATATTACATACTATATTTTGAGCCCTGTTTGCTATCATTTAAGTTTTCTATGTTTTATTTTTATTTCTAAAAACAAAGAAAACTGGTTTCACTTCTTTTTTTTTACTTATCAAAAAAAAAAATACTGGTTTCACAAAGAATTTCGGAAGCCTTACGTTGAAATTTTGTTAAAAACAGAACCACCGATTTTTCACCAAACACCAAATGGATGTTTGATAATTCTCGAAAACTACTTCAGCTCAAAATTGTTCCACAAAACTGTTAACAAAAAGTGTTCCACAACACTGTCAACGAAAAGAGCAACCAATAATGGCTCATGTATTTAAAACCATCATGAAGTGTCCATAGATCTATTCCCAAATTTTGGGTACCGATTATCATAACCCTAGATCACGTAGCATAGGATGGAGGCATGTTGAATAACTATCTTTCAGCATTGACTTATATTTACAATTAAAAATCAACCTCTTCCTGCAATAGGTTTATTAAAATCAACGTTTGAAACTTCAAGATAACAGGATGCTACGCGGCTTTTTTCAGGACATAGACATTTGAGTGAGAAACAGTGAGAGAGTTAATAACAAACACAAGAGCTTGGGCCATAAGAGTAAGGGCTTGAGGGAAGTTAAAAATTTAGAATGTGCTATTAATTACGACAGAAGGAAGAAGGGCTTGAGGGGTAGGGGGGTGTTAATAGGAGTCGGAGTGTCAATTATCTGGAATGTCAAGTGGTTAAATGCACTCGAAAAAAGGGTGGCAGTGAAAGCTTCACTTAATAAATGGAGAGCAGATATGGTGTGCTTACAAGAAACTAAAATGAGTGAGGTTTCTTGGGAGGTGATTAGGTCCATTTGGGGAGGGAGATGTGTGTAGTTGTTTTGCGTGGGAGCCGAGGGAGAGGAAGGGAGGTTTTGGTGATGTGGGATATTACAGAGTGGTGGAGTGGTTAGAGAGTGGAGAAGGGGTGTTTTTTGTATCTTGCTTGCTTAAAAATGTGGAAAACAGATTCCTATGGGTGTTTACGGGGGTGTATGGCCTAGTGGTCAATCGCTTGAGGGAGGAGTTTTGTACGAGTTGGCTGGGGTTGCTTTTCGATGGGATGCTCCATGGTGTGTAGGAGGTTACTTTACTGTGGTGCTTTCCCGAATGAGCAATTGGGGTGCCCTGTTTTGAACAAAGCTATGAGCATGTTTTCCTTTTTCATTAATAATTGGAGTTAGTGGATTTACCTTTCACATGGGCACATTTCACATGGTGTGGTTTTCAAGATGATCCATCTCTGTCCCACATTGAGAGGTCTCTAATTTCTACAATCTCAGAGGAGCATCTTCTTGATGTGCTCCAATTACCTCTTCCAAGGCCGGTTTCGGATCATGTACCCATTTTGGTACCCAACAGAGGTCAAGAGAGAAGCCCATTAGGATTTGAAAACATGTGGTTGTTAGTGGAGGGTTTCAAGCAAAAGGTTGGGGTTGGTGGGGCTCTCGTGCAGCGATGTGTACCCCAAGTTGTGTTGGATAAGAGATAAAAGAGCTTAAGAAAGACTTAAGAAAATGGAATAGGGAGGAGTTTCAGCATCAAGAATTTCAAAAAGGCAAAGTTGTGAAAGACATTAGCCTGATCGATGAGGTGGGAACAAGGTAGAGAGCTATCTACTAAGGACATAGAATTGAGGTTTTGCAAAGAAGAAAGAGACTCGCTAGAGACAAAAATCGAGAAACCTTTGACTAAGCAATGGAGATCATAACAATACATTCTTCCATAGGGTGGCCAATGCCCAACGTAGGAATAATTTTATAGATCATATTAGAGTGGGTGAGAGGGTGCTAGAGATTGAGGGAGAGATTCGTCAAGGAATTGCTAAGTATTATGAGGGTCTCTTTTCGGAGGCTAGGGAGCGGAGATCCAGTATTGATGGGATGGAGTTATATATTTGGAGGATAATGCACGCTATTTAGAAAGGAGATTCTCAAAAGAGAAGTTTGTTACAACTTTAAAAGCATTAAATAGAGATAAGGCTCTAATTCCGGATGGGATGAGTATAGCCTTCTTTCAACAGTGTTGGGAGGTTGTGAAGCCTGAGGTGATAGGAATGATGCATTACTTTTGGGAGCATTACGAATTTGAAAGGAGTATGAATGCCTCTTTTATTGCATTAAATTCCAAAAAAGGGTAACGCAAAGAATGTTAAAGATTCCAAGCCTATTAATTTGCTTGGTGAGCTTATAAATTGCTAGTTAAAGTTTTGTCTAGTAGATTGAAAGGCGTTTTTGGAAAAGTTGTTACAGAGTCTCAGAATGCATTTGTTCTAGGAAGGCAAATTCTAGATGCTATTTTGGTGGCCAACGAAAATGTGGACTTGAGATAGAGAAGTGGCACTGAAGGTATTGTATGCAAGCCGAACATTGAGAAGGCTTATGATTAAGTAATTTGCTTCATTGGATGGAAAGAATGGGTTTTGGAGATCAATAGAGTACTTGGATTATATTTTGTATTCTCTATAGTGAGGTTATTCATTTTCATGAATGGAACACCAGCGGGTTTTTGCCATCTGTCCAAGGGGTTGAGGCTAGGGGATTTGTTATTTCCTTTACTCTTCATTCTTGGTATGGAGATTCTTAGACGCATGAGTTCCAAAGCTGTTGAGGGTAGTTTTTTAGAAGGCTTTATTGTTGGAAGAGTTGATGGATCAGAGTGGGTGGGAGTAAGAGTTGGACCTCACTTGAGGTAACCTTCCACACTAAGTTTTGAAAATATACTTGGCGTGGAAGGAAGAAGTTGCAGGTTGTTTTCCCATTTCGTTTCCAATTAGCAATGGATTAGAATGCTTCTGTAGAAGACTATTTTCGAAGAACGACAAACAAATGATGTCGGACATTATGTTGCATAGGTAGTTGTCGGACGAGGACTAGAAGTTGGGCAAAATTGTAGGATCTGATGGGAAAATTATAGGGCGTGCCGAGTTTTGGTATTTCGGAGGAACTGAGATGGAATTTGGTTTCTTCCGATCTATTTCAGGTGAAATCTTTTTATAAGGCTTTACGTGGATCCCAAGACACTCCATTTTCGTGGAAAGCTATCTGGGAGGCTAAAATTTTGTCAAAAGTTACTTTGTTTGATGTGCGCGCAGAACAAAATTCTTAAGGTAGATAATTTGATCCATAGGAAGACAATTATAGTGAATTGGTTCTGTTTGTGCAAGAAGGATAAGGAGTCAATAGATCATCTCCTTTTACACTGTCTGGTGGCGTGGCTTGGGATCTTTGGACCACAACCATTTCTTGATTCAATTTGGTTTGGCTTTTCCCTTGGAGGGTGGTGGAGCTCCTTCATTAATAGCAAGGACTTAAAGTCGGAAAGAGGCAGAGAAGGATTTGGCAGATGCCCCCGTTGTGTTTAATGTGGCTCATGTGGTGAGAGAAAAACCACCAACATTTTGATGACATTGAAAGCTCTTCGCTTAAGCTTAGGAGCTCTTTAGTTAGCGTTTTTTATAGTTAGGAGACGGAAAAGTGTTTTCTTTCTCTCGATTTTGTAGGTTTAGTGGAGCTTTTTCATACACAAAAAGTATATAGGACCTTTTGTGGTTGGCCTTCTTGTATATGGGCTGCATTCCTTAATGCCTCTTAAAATATACTTTCTCTACTTAGTAGGGAAAAAATGCATGCATCTAAATACATTAGGAACACATATGCGTGTATTAACGTGTACATGAGCATGTACATATATTCTTAATCTAGAATAGGACCAGCATTTTGTTGTGAATTAAAATCTTTATTTTGACTTAATTTGGTTACTTATCAAAAGAAAAATATCCATTTTATTAGTTAAACTGGTGCGTCTTAGATGGGAAAATAGTTATTCCGCCTTTCCTTATAAACAGATTACCCCCTTTTGAAACAAGAGTTGGACAATGAACCAACAATTATATTTTCAAATGCAAAGTCAATAATCACGCAACAGGTTACCAATTTCTCCTAACTGTACAAAGACTAACTTTAAAATCTGAGACTCAAAATAAACCCAAAAAATGATTAGGAAATATACCAACTTTCCATTTTATCCTAACCATATTCATGATCCACACATTACAATAGCGCATGAAACCTTTCACAGTTCAAGGCTTGAGATCTTGAAGTAGATTTGATTTGAGCATCGCTCTATAAAGCAGCAAGGAAAAAAATTGCTAAATGTGATTTTTCCTTTAAGCCAATTAATTTAGCTGTGATTGTAAATTTCACAGAAATCAGTACTTTAAACAAAAAAAGCATGAAAATAAATGGAACCCTCAGCTGATAAAAAACAGGAACCTAATGAAGCAATACCCGACCTCGCAACAATTTCATCCATATTATAATCCTTGAAATTGATTTCACTAGCAACAGCTTTGAGCAACTTGTTCTATTATGCTTCGTTACAGATTGAAACCAATTAACCCAACCCAGATACTGCAGCATTGAAATAAATAAGTTCATTATAGTTCATTATATGGGGACTGAGGAGTTGCTACAAAACGTAGGATACCAACTCTTTAGCACGATTTATTCTATTGAGATCTTACCAAGCATAACACCCACCATTGCATCCAATGTAATGAGACCAAGCATTTTTTAAGGGAGAAAAGGAGTGTATAGATCTGTTAGCAAATTGATTACGACAAATTAGAGAAGTTAAGATATTGTTCCATATGGGGACTATTACTTGGTGCTATAGTAAAAATCTCGGGTTACCAAGTGTGAGACCATCAGTTTAAGATTAAGAGCCAGCCATTTTCTGCGTATTATACTGAATATTTGATTTAGAACCTATCTCCTCCTTGTATCAACATCTATTATCACAATGCTATGACATTTCAGATCTAAATTCCACAACCATCAGTTTTTAAAGAGGCAAATTAAGTTTGCATGGAAGGGAAACCAGAAAAGGATAAAAAAAAGCAATTGGAAAAGTTTATCTTCCCATCCCTTTCTCAATTCACTAACCAAACAAAGAAAAAAGAAGGAAGGAAGGAAGGAAGGAAGAAAATTTTAAAAAAAAAAAAAACAAGATAAGCAGTTTTTTCATTCATTAAGGCGTTATTTTTCATTCACTTCTACCTTATCGTTCCTCATATTAAGGCATGTGGCGTATTGTGTTCTCATTATCGTTCTATCTACTAAAATGATCCATGCTCCATGCCACATGGTTCTTTACCTATGAAAAGAGAAATTTTAGAGGAAAAATGGAGACAGATATACAAAATTCAAACTTAAGTTCAACTTATATTACTAAACACACGAACACAGACGAGCTAGTGAATTGATATTTCATGTCTTCAGCATAGCTCAGTGTAATCTCAACATCCAAATAGGCCACAATCTCAAATATTCAAAATACATAAGCTCACAAATAATTTTAGGCAATATACACAATGGATTGAGTCCCTAAAAAAATAAGAAATAAAATATCAAATGCAAGAAGTGTGCGAGTGCTTCCACTTATTTGGGATGGGATTGCATGAAAAGATGTGATTTTGAATATTTAATTTGTCAGGAATACCAAATCTTGTCAAATTATTATCCAAGCCAATGCACTCACACCCAAACAAATAACATAACTTCACTCAAAACAATCGTCAATTTTAACCACCAAATATGTGAAGAAAACTTTCACCACAAGCACAATGAATATATCAAATGCCCATCTTCGTTAATCAAAAATTCTTTGTACAGGACATTTTTTTCCTTGTTTGGTGTCAGTGACTCAACAGACATATGTTTCTTAGTGTTACTGGAATATCCTTGTTTCTAACAAACAAAAGAGAGAAACACGCAAGATAGTATCATAATAACTAAATTTTGTTGGAACCAGTATAAGTCAGAAACGAAGAAAGGTCTCAAATGAGTATTCTAGAATCCTCGCGAGCACGGCATCTCCCCTTTTGGAGCCTTTCAATAAACATTATTTTCATCAATAGAAATGCTAAAAACCTTTTGATATTACAACCAAAATAAATTCAAAATGTTGATACATTCAAACTTAATTTATTGAAGAACACTACTTTATATGGATTTTTTTTGGGTAAGTAAACGTATAAGTTTATAAAAAAAAAAAGAGAGAAATTATACAATGAAGCTAAAGTACGCGCCCTAAAATTACACACCTAGCGTACAAAAAAAAACAGATAGGCTAGAAAGAACACAAAAGAAATCAAATGATGGTTTATAGAAATATAACGATAAAATACCACTCATGCAAACACACCTTAAAAAGGTCACACACTAGACACACCAAAAAAATTATCACCCACTCAAAATGGTAGCTCAACAATGGATAAACCACAATTACGACTCCTATACCGTGCAAGAATAGTAACAATCCAAAAAAACTAATAAAAACTAATTCTATAGAATTTTATTATCATAAATATTATAATTTATACTAAATATTTCTTTAAAATAAATATAATAAGTTGCTTGACAGAAAGCAAGGTGGGTAGATTTCCATGTGTTTGGTAACTTTAGTTGTCAAATAAATGTCTCAAATTCCATTAGGCATGCACGCTGAAAATGGAAATTTTGATTCGAGATAGACAACTAACGTATCATCTAATAGAAAGAGGGGTATGTTTAGAGGTGTTAAGAATAATTAAGTGGAATTCAATCACTTCAAGATTACTTAAGAGTGTACACATGCAATAGCTTCGCATGATGGGTGGGAGTATAGATGGGAGTATAGAAAATGCGGAGATAGAGAGAGGATATACAAGTCTCATTAAATGGAGAGGAAAAAAAATATATTGCCGGCAAGTACTTCAATCAAGTTAATTTTAGTTCATGATCTTCAATGGCATTGCTAACGGTGGGCCAAATTATTAGTACATGCACTGGCACACTTACGGACGTACCCTACTAGGATTTTCAATTGCGGTATCGACTTGCGTAATAGTAATGGTCATGTGTAACTAGTATTAGCTAATGTGTAACAAAAATTGAAAATGAATTTCATTTTTTTTTTTTTAGTTTTAAGACGAAAAGGAGAAAAAACAATACATGCAAGAGTTTGGAATAGAAGAAAATAGTAAAACAAATGCTTCCAAGAGTTCTTGTCGTCTAAAAGTGAGTTATTGTTGTGTAATGGTGCCCATAAGGGGGCATATGGGCCCATATGTGACGATATGTTATTAGTACGCGATACTTATAATGGATTTTCATATTAGTGGTTTTTTCTCGCATAGCCGACATAACATATAATGTGTAATTTCTACAACAAAATATATTATAGGCATTATGATCCTTGCCTGCATTTCCCTAAGTATAAATTTTGAGTTGGAAATTAACATCAAGTGGTGATTTGCATCTGATGATGGGCAGTATGTGCGCATGAGAGAGAGAGAGAGAGAGAGAAAAGGGAGAGAGATTAACGTTTCTTAAGATTATAGAAAGACAAAAGTATCATAGGGCAGACAATGAAAGAGTGTTCTATAATAGCAGAGAGAACAAGTATTCTGAGACACAAGAAGTTTGATATTACCCTATACATAATATTCCATTTCATGTAAACTTAGATATTACATTTAAAAATATACAAACTATGTTTTCACTTTTCAATAGTTTCTTTACATTTATTTAAATACAACAGATTGTAAATACATGAGATAGAAAGAAGATTAATCACGTTGAAGAATGGCCTCGTAGGAGACAAATTTGGGTGTAGAGAGTGTCATGGAAAAACCATGTATAAGAACTCTTTTTAGGTACTTTTACATCCCCCACATTCTTTTATTTATTTGACTTCGATGGCAGTTTGGTCTCACATACGCATGCTAGTTGAGAACCATTGGCTCCTCTAGGCACTTTCTATACACATCAAATTCAAGCCATGTTAGATTTTACTTCATCTTATTGTTTATATAATTTTTATTTTGAAAAAGTTGAATGGTAAATACTCTTTTCATATCTTATTAATTTATACCAAGATACAATAAATAGAAATTGTTTTGTTTAGTATCTGAATGGATCCTTCTATCACAAATTGACAAGTATATCTACATTAAGACTAGTTAAAACATTGTTTAAAATAAAGATGTAACTACATCCAAGATTAGTAGAATAACAAAAAATTTCCATCTTCATATCTTACATACTTTCGTATGTGTGTGGATGTATAGTATACGCACATATGTTTGTGTATGCAAATGTTTTTTGTTTATCCTTTGGTTCAAGGAAGGTAGAAGCCTAGGAGGAGGGGGCAGAAGTTGTATACAAATGTTTATTACTCAAAGCAATTTGGAAAAATACCAGGATGTGCCATTTAGGCAGACTCTAAAAATATGAAAGCGGTAACACTACTTAAAACTAAATGTAGAAGCATGAAAGGAAACTGTTTTATGAGATGCCTTATCGTGTGATAGAAGCTCTGACAACCCAAAATTGAAGCTGAAGCCTCCCTAAACTCTACTGAAACAAAGAACTTACATTTTCAAGTTTC
This sequence comes from Heliamphora ciliata, assembly GCA_032360265.1. NCBI lineage: Eukaryota > Viridiplantae > Streptophyta > Magnoliopsida > Ericales > Sarraceniaceae > Heliamphora > Heliamphora ciliata. Next base: position 13,419 of record JAUMHN010415732.1, read on the forward strand.
AAATTCAATTCAACAATCTTCTTCTCATATTCATTCTTTTGCAACTCCAGGGCCTCCTTTTCCGTATCTTTGGTTTCTATTTCCTTCCTAAATTTTTCAGCCTGCAGAGAAGAGGTGGCATGAACAGATATAGCACAATAAGTTGTCTTAAATATAAATGCATGGCATTCCACTACGAACCTGTTTCTCAAGTTCACCAACACGTGCATAAGCCTTTCCCAACCGCTCATCAGCATCTAATGTCCCTTTTTTCTAAGAAAGATTGCAGTCAGAAATTGTTAACAATGTGGGCAAAAGTGCAAATTGGGCAAAGCAAATATAAAAACAAAGCATGACTAAGGCATGCCAGAAGAAAACCTGGAGGGATGCAATATCACTTTGCAATGATACAATGCTATCTGCCATTTCACCG
>JAUMHN010415742.1:1493-13829 GCA_032360265.1 Heliamphora ciliata
GTTCAGTCGACTGACCCCATGGGTTCAGTCGGCCGAACCAACAAAACCATGATCCAGTCGACTGACCCCATAGGTTCAGTCGATTGAATCAGCCCAGAAAATATTTTTCACCTACGATTTTGCCATTTTGAACCCAAGATGAAGCCTCGAAGCTTCTATCTCATACCCATGAACTCACACACTCTCAAGCCTATCTCCAAAGGCTTTAAACAAAACATCCAACACCGTTTTCATTCAATCAAAACGACGAAAAAATGTTTTTAAACCAAAAACCCACTTTTCCCAAACATGAAACATCTTTTCATGAATATAAAACGGATAAGATGCATAAAATTACATACGACACCCTCTAACAACTTTAAAGTCTAGAATCCTACCTCGGTGAGTCAAGAACTCGATGCTTCGATCCACGTGCAAAATCAAGCATCAAAATGAAATTCTTATCAGATGAAAACGTAGAGCACGATGCCTATAACAAGGATCGACTGTTGGTCTGTCAAAAACCAAACCCCGGGCCCTTGAGAAGTTAGAGAGAAGGCAGAGAAAAAACTAGAGGAAACTTAGGAGTTAAGTTTTGAAAATATCTTTTGAAAATATCTAACTCTAAGGCCTCTAAAATATCTTTTTTTTTGAATTTTTAAAATTCGCACCGTAACTCCCCGTAACCCCCGGGACCAACCCCGAATGCTCTGATAAACTCGATCATACATCAAAACGAAATGGTACAGGGTCTTACACCCGACAAGCTAACTCATGCAATCCATGCACTAGCCCAACACACTATGAGCAACACACCCTACACATATCTCTCTAGGACCTTGTTTTCGTCCTTCAGATTAACACGCACTGTCTTTAGGATCACGTTTCCATCCTTGAAACTATGCATATCATCCTAACAGATATCATGTCACAGTTAAGGAAAAGCAGTAAAAATACAGAGAAAGGTAATAACTATAGACTCTTACCCATTACCCTAGTCACCACTTAAGGCCTGCTCGGTAATGAAAAGTTCTATACGGAGTCACGACAACGTAAACAACGCCATTCACAGAGGCAACCGACTTAGTTTACGGGTTCACAGCCCAAGGGCCCTAAGCACCCACCAACCACTTAGTTTATGGGTTCACAAGCCGAGGGCACTAAGCACCCACAAACCTTGCATCGTCAGGACCACGTTCCCGTCCTTCAGATACCCACATGCACACACACAACACAAGGATCTTCTTGGGCTTTCACTAAAGGACCACCATCCCAACTAACATTTCTCGAGCTTTCACCGAAGGACCACTGCCCCATCTAACATATCTCGGGCTTTCACCGAAGAACCACTACCCCATCTAACATTTCTCGAGCTTTCACCGAAGGACCACTGCCCCATCTAACATTTCTCTAACCAGGGTTAACATATATCGAACCACGTTTTCGTTCATCGTTAGCCAGGGCTAACATTCATACCAATATCACATAAGACCACATTTCGTCTTACATCAAGCATAAATAAAGTGAGAATTATAAATGCACAAAGTCACATATAACCTTCACATCATGACGCCACTTGTCACATAATCGACATCCACTCACATGGACAACAAATAACCCACAAAATCACGCCTAACTCAAAGGCCAACACTCAACTCATAAAACCCAATTCTCACAAACCAACACCCTTTCCCAAAAAGGACCATTGGTCCAAACACGCCCAACACGGCTATCACAACCCACAACGCCCATTCGCGCCCAACACAAACCCAACGGTGAATAAACACCACGCACCTAACCGTGCACTAACACCCACGTCTAACCATGCACGTCACCCGAGGACGACATCTAAACAAACACTCAAGGCCACTACGCGACCCCTGAAACCACAACACGATCAACTGAACCCCGAAACCCAACCACCGAACCACAAACACACAACCCAACACCTTAGTCGACTGGTCCTCAACCCCCAGTCTACTGAAAACTCTCGGGAAAGCCAAAAACCAAAACCAGAAACATTTCAGTCGATTGACCTCCCAAGTCTAGTCGACTGACCTCCCAAACTCAAGATCCAGTCGACTAACCTCCCAGGTCCAGTCGACTGACCTCCCACGAGAACCGTTTTTAAGCTACGGCTTTAACTTCCAAAACCTCGAATCAATGACTCAAAACTCCCATCCAACACCCTCGAACATACACACGCCTAAGCCTAACACCAAAACCACGAAAGAAACACCCGACACCCAATTTCATCTACCGAAATCGACGAAAAATAAGTTTTATACCCAAAACCCAACTTGAACATAAAATCAGATCTACAGCAATCTAACCAGTAAAAACATACACGATTACACATAGCACCCTTATAAGACACGAGAGTCTAGGATCCTACCTCTGTGAGTTAAAAACTCGATGTCTCGAACTTTATGCAAAATTGAGCTTCGCCAAAATGGAATTCCGTCTGGATGAACGCATAGCCCACCGTGCCAAAAGCAAGGATTTACTGTTGGATCGTAATAAATCGAGCCCCAAGCCCCCGAGAAGTTAGAGAGAAGGCAGAGAGAAAATGGAGGAAACTTAGTGGAGGAATTTTGAAAATATCTAACTCAAGATATTTATAGGCCTCTAAAATATCTTTTTTTGAAATTTTTTAAAATTCGCACTGCAACGCCATATGGCCCCAGAAATATGTTCCGCATGTATATCTAACCCTGATTATGCATTAAAAGCATATAAAAACATGCTATCACATAAACACAAAATGCGCGTCGAAAAATGTCGAAAAAAAATGGGTCAGGGTCTCACAAAGACAGTTTGCTCAAGCCCAAGAGGCTAAACAGAGGACAAGGCCCATCAAGAAACTAACCCTTTAATCAGGGTCAAGGTTCCATTTTCAAATAGAGGAGGTCCTTAAACTGGGGAAAAGAATTATTTGATCCATTAGACATTCAAACATGCCCAAATCTAGTAAGGACACAACAATAAGCCAAACCCTTAAGAACCCACAACAATTAGGGTTGTTCGCTCCCTCCCCTTGAAAACACAGAGGCTTACCCTTCTCTCTCCCCTCACACCTCCAAGAAGCATCAGCCCTTTTCTCGAAAAACCCCTAACCCCCTTTGCTTCAATCATCTCTAGAATGTTTCCAAGCCTCCTCCTTAATCACTTACCTTAGAGAAGATGCTCAACCTTAAAACCCCCCGATCCCCTAAGAATAGATGGAGGTGAGCTATCCAAAAATCTCCGTTTTAAAGAACAAGATTGTGAACCTATTTTGTGAGCCAGAGATAGAAGTATCTCAACTCGTCTTAGTCGTTTGGTGGATTGAGGAGATAAATCTAAAAATCGAACGAAGCAAAACAAACCACAAGAAATCAATTCGGCACTAGGTGGAAATGAAGTCCCTAAAGGGAGAAAGTGAAAATAAAAAATGAGTGAATAACTGCATTAGAAACCCTCCCGCTGACACTATAAATTTTAGTTTATCTATGACTTGATATTCTTGCTTGGAATTGTTGGGGTGCCGGCAATCATAATTTCAAGAGACATTTCAGAGACCTTGTTTCCACTCATAATGACATTATCATCCTCCTTAAAACCAAAGTTTGCTTAAGTTCCACGGCTATGTTTTTTAACAACATGACTTTTACTGTTTCCTCCCATATGGACCCGGTAGGAAGGGTAGGGGCATTTAGATCCTTTGAGACCCTTCTAATGTCAGTGTCAATGTAAGTGTGATGAAACCACAAGTTATACATGCTACCATTAAAAGAAACTCTTTTGAGAAATGAATTATGTCGACAGTTTATGCTAGCCCTAACCCTAGAATTAAAGAAACCCTTTGGGAAGAGCTAGAAGAGAGAGCTCAATCATCCCAAAAACCTTGGTTGGTTCTGGGGGGACTTCAGTGAGATCTGCGATAGTCATGAATGAAGAAGTTTTCTCACTACTTTCAAACCCAGATAGAACTTTTAGGTTTATGAATATAATTAACAGCTACAATATTTTCAATGTAAGTAATATTGGTCCTAACTTGGTCAATGGTTGTAGTGGCTTGGCTAATATGTAAGAAAAGTTGGATAGAACTATTTACAACCCTGAATGGACAACCATCTTCCCAGAAGGTATTATCAAAACTCTTCTCATAATTTCTTTTGATCAATCCCCTATTGTGGTCATGACGCAAGGTATGCATTCTCACTCTTCAAACATAAAACCTTTTATATTTGAAGATTCTTAGATCCTTGACCTTAGTTTCAAGAATATGGCGATAAATGCTTACTTAAACAAATTTGATTTATTGGATTGCCTTAATAATATTGCTTTTGATGCCTCAGTTTGGAATAAAAATGTGTTTGATAATATTTTTAAAAGGAAAAGGTGGGTTTTGAAAAGGATAGAAGGAATTCAAATATCTTTTGAAAACTATTTTTTGCATAATATTTTCGTTCTGCATAAAGAGCTTCTTAAGCAATATAATATGATCCTCCTCCAAGAAGAAGTATTATGGCTTCAAAAGTCTTGGGTGAATTGGATTAACCAAGGGGAATGAAATACAATTTTTTTTTCACCTTTCGACTTTCATTAGGAGAAAGATAACAAAAATTGGTATGCTTAAAAATGACAAAAATTAATGGATTGATAATCCTACTGAGTTGAAAAGCATTGTATGGAATTACTTTATTGGCTGCTTCAAATGCCATAATACAACTTCCAGAATAGGTAACACCACCACGGACCAAATATTCCTTTCAAAAAAGGATAATGTGACCTTAAATAGACCCATTACGAATGTAGAGATTAGAGAGGCTGTTAAAAGCATACATCCATACAAGGCACCTTGGTTTGATGGTTTCCGGACCATCTTTTATCACAAGTTTTGGGACATTATAGGGGATAGCTTATATGAAAACATTAAGACCTATTTTAGAGATAAACATGTCCTGATCAGCTGAATAGAACTCTAAGGTTGAAAATCTAGAGAACATGAAACTTTTTAGACTCATCAGTTTTTGCAATGCCACCTACAAGACTATTACTAAAATCCTTATACATTTTTGAATAATTTGGTGAGCCTTTAAAAAATTTGCTTTGTCTCCTCTGGAATGACGAGTGATAACATCGTCCTTACCCAGGAGATCATCCACTCTCTTCAGTATAAAAAAGGAAGAAAGGTGCCGTGGCCATTAAGATTGACTTAGAAAAAGCTTACAACAAAACTGTCAAGGTTGTAAAATAAAAATCATGAGTTTTAGTAGATCTGTTTTTGTTACGGGGAACAAATAATATCGTCGCCTATTATTCTGATTTGCTGTGCTAATACAATTTGTGTGTATTGAATATGACCACGTTGGGGTGATTATTTTTATACTAACTATATAAATTAATTTACACCCCATGTTTATTATGAGTGCTTATACTCTTAATTCCAAAATAATTAATTATTTATGTGTATTTAATATTTATTATTTTGATTTATTAAATAGTGTGATATTTTACGAGTCTATAATCCTGGTAAATCGGATAACAATATAAATTATATAGCGAATATTAATTATTTACAAAATTCACGTCCCGAAAGATTGGGATTGACAATACCCCCATAAGAAAACTTATAAGTTTTGACCGAGGCAAACTCTACAGGTGGATTTAATTATTTGGCAGTCAAATAAGTTAAGCAGGAGGTACTAAGAAATTTATTTAAGAAGCCGATTAAATATAATTTCTAATAATTTAATTTAATGGGCGATTATCGAGAATCCTAACGTGCGGAGAACAAATAAGTATTTAATAACAGGAACTCGAATATTCGATTTTAAGAATTTGGCTGGGAGTCCAATTATAATTCTTTAATGAAATGAATTATAATTAATATTTTTGTGAAATTGCCTCTAGGGTGAGGTTGAACCCATGCCACACAGGCAAACATGGATACCTCGGGATCATGAGGCGCTCAAGAATTATGGATTAGCTATAGAAGCCGGGATTATTAGTTTTTTATTGTCATATGCATGTTTATTATTATTATTTTTTTTTGTTTTTTTTTGTGGATGTTTGATTCTTGACAACATGGATAACATATACTGTTGCATGCTTGACAAAAGGTTTAATTTAACTAAATTTATTTTTTTTAAATTAATATGAGTAACTGGATAATAAAATTAAATTCTTAAATTTTATTTAAAAAATATTTTTCATAAAAGGGAGAATTAAAAATTTTATTTGTTACACATATTTCACGTAAAGATTGGTGTTAACCGAAATCTTTGTAACGTGTGTTTTATTTCAAAATTATGAATTTGTTAAAATTAAACGGACTTTTATAACTTTAAAAAATATTTTAAAAAAACTAAATGGGTGAGAGAATTTATTACAGATAAATTCTGCGTCTCCATCACTAGTTCGTAGGTGATGTAATTAATTTTGTGTGTTAGCATTTGGACCTTCCCCTTTATTAAACAGAATTAATTACGAAATCATCGGTATAAACCTCATTTGAGATAATTTTGGATAATCATTCGTGTAAATCACTTCTCCATCGGAAGGGTTCATTGCAAAGCGATTGACTTTGAATTAAGTGCTGGTTAACAAGTTATAAATAATAATATACTCTTCATCTGAGTCACTACTATTATTTATAGGACCGAAATTATGTTAATTAATTAATTTTATTTGGCATGGTTTATTGCTTAGATAATAAAATTAATAAAAATTGACCCGTTTGGATAAATGATGAATGGTAAACGTCCTTCCCATCAAGGCATGCTATTCACGGGATACTAGCTGTTGGCGATTTTTTTTAAAAAAAATGGTAGAGGAAACCAATTTAAAATAAAATTTAAAATTTTGCTCATCTTAATTAATGGTTTTTAATTACGTGATTCTCAGAATAAAATAGTTTTCAATCCTCTTGCGACAATACTCAAAGAAAATAAATTAACTGGTCCAAATTATGTTGACTGAAAAAGAAATTTGGATTTTGTTTTAACCGTCGAGGACTATAAGTTTGTGCTAATTGAGATTTGTCCACCAGTACCTGATGAGGGGGTGACCGAATAAAAAATCTGAGCTTATCAGATGTGGCAGAACCCTGACTTGATGGCTCGCTATTATATTTTGGCTTCTATGTCAAATGTACTATAATACAACATTAGTCTATACTTAGTGCCTATGACATGATTATGAACCTCAAAGAGATGTTTGGGGATCAGAATCGTGCAACTAGGCAGGTTGTGAAACCCTGACCCGTTTTCTTTTTTGGCATTTTTAAACGCGTTGGTTATCGTTTTGTTATAGCATGTTTATATGCTTTTTGATGCATATTCGGGTTTAGATATGCATGCGGGATTGGTTCCTAGGGTCATTAGGCGCTGTGATGCAGGTTTAAAAAAAAAGATATTTTTGGGTGGAGCCTATAAATAACATATTTTGTGAGATATTTTCATAAAAACCCTTAGCTTGGTGGCTAAGTTTTCTTTTTCCAAACCGGAAGCTCTGCCTTCTCTTTAGATTCTCGGGGGCCTAGGGCTCGATTTTTAACAATTAGATAGCAGATCCTTAGTCTCCTTACGGTGGGCTACGCGTTCATCCGGACGGAATTCTATTCTAGCAAAGTTCATTTTTACATGTGGTTCAAGGCATTGAGTTTTTGACTCAATGAGGTAGGATCCTAGACTCTCATGTCTTATAAGAGTGCTACGTGTAATCGTGTATGTTTTTATCATTTAAAAATACATAAAAAAATTAGTTTATAAGTTGGGTTTTGATTTAAAATCGTTTTTGGTGTTTTTGGTTGGATGGAATCGGATTTTGAGTGTTTCACTCGAGGTTTTGTGGTAGTTTTGGGCTTATGTATGTTCATAGGTTGCTAAAAGGGGTGTTTGGATGGTTTAATTTGGGGTTGAAAAGCTTTTTCCATTGCTAGGGTTTGCTTTCCGCCATTGTCCTGTTCCCTGTTTTAAAAATTCGTAATTTCTTTTTTTGTGTCGACACATTTTCTGTTGGTGTCGACACTTTTTGTTGCTGGTGTCGACACTTTTCTATTCGTGTCAACACATTTTTCTGCTGTTGTTTGTGTTGTTACTCTCGATTCTTTTGTATAGACACCTCTGCTATTTGTGTCAACACCTTCGCTGTTGGTGTTGACACATTTTCTATTTTTGTCGACACCTTCACTGTTGGTGTTGACACCTTTCCTATTTGTGTCCAACCCTTCGCTATTAGTGTTGACACACTTTCTATTTGTGTCGACACTTTCGCTGTTTGTGTTGACACCTCTCTTGTTTGTGTTGACACTTTCGCTGGTTGTGTTGAACTCTTCTCCTTTTGTCGTGTTGGGACCTTAGGGGTTTCTTTTGGCCTTGTTGGGCATGTGTGGATTTGTGTTGGCCATGTTAGGCATGTGCGGTTCCGTGTTGGGCGTTTTGGGCGTGTGTGGGTTCGTGTTGGCCGTGTTGATCGTGTGTGGTTCCGTGTTGGCCGTGTTGGGCGTGTGTGGGTTCGTGTTAGCCGTGTTGGCCGTGTGGGAGTTCGTGTTGGCCGTGTTGGGCATAAGTGGGTTCGTGTTAGCTGTGTTGGGCGTGTGTGGTTCGGTGTTGGCCGTATTGGGCGTGTGTGGATTTGTGTTAGCAGTGTTGGGCGTGTGGGAGTTCATGTTGGCCGTGTTGGGTGTGTGTTGGTCTGGGTTATGATGTGTTGGTGATTGGGCCATTGGTTTTCAATTTGTTTTCAACGATATTCAGTTGATTGATATATTGGATTAGTCGATTGAAATACTGTTGGATTCTTTTGGGGGTTCTGTTGGTTATGTTGTGGCTCTGAGGGTCATGTTGTAGTCTAGGGTGTTTGTTAGATGCCGTCCTCAGGGTTGACGTGCATGGTTAGATGGGGGTGTGGTGTACGGTTAGGTGCGTGGTGTTTGTTCTTTGGTAGGTACGAGGCGTGTTTGGGCTCGTGGTTCTTTTTGGGAAAAATGATTGGTTGTGAAAATTGAGGTTGTTAGTATTGTTGGCTATTTTTGGTATTTGACAAAACCGTCGGAGTCTGTACCCCTATTTTGTTTTTTGTATGGTCGTATGCTCTGTCTAGTGCCTCCGGCTCTCGTCTTCACCAGATCTTGCACCGGTGGTTATGCTAGACTTCTTTGGTAACCCCGACAAGGTATTTGGCCTCTCTTACACACAATCACTGCATGTTTATGTTATGTTCAGCATAAAATGTCCTTTACATCTGCATGCATGGTTCCTAGGGCTTGCATGGGGTTTAAGTCTCTGGCGCTCGCAGAGCGCTTGAGCACCCTTGAGCGCTCGCTAGGCACTTGAGCGCCATTTTTTCAGTGAGCAGCACTTGCTTGGCACTCGATAGGCGCTTGAGCACCCTTCTTGTCACCTATTCCAGTATACGGTGCTCGCTTGGCGCTCGTATGGCGCTTGAGAGCCCCTATTCTAGTGAGTAGCGCTCTTAGAGCGCTCGGTAGGCGCTTAAGCGCCTCTGGTCCCTTGCGTGTCCCAGTTCACGCGCCTGGCCCCTATTTTGATGAAAATTTAATGCGCTCGCAGAGCGCTCATTCGGTGCTTGAGCGCCTATGCACGCTCACTAGGCGCTCGCTTGGTGCTTGAGCGCTTCGCCCTTTTCATCAACCAATCCTGGTTGAGCTCTGTCTTTCTATATAAGCATAACAGTGCACGTCCATTAGGTCAACAGGAGTCCCCTGAACTTCTGAAGAGCCAACTTTCTCTCTCAAGGTGCCTTGTATTTACTCCATCTTCTTTCCTCACTTTTGTAGTAACCTAAGGTCATTTAATAGTGTCTTTCAAACACCTTAGGTTGTGTATTCTTGTCAAAACCACATTCCTTTTCATACACACTAATTTTCACTTCATTCACACACTTGGCCGAGTTGACTCGGAGCCGTCGTCAAACGGAGATCGAGTCGTTGTGCTTGTGGTTGCTATGGGATCAATGAGGTGCTCGGGGAGCTAGTCAAGAAGCAGAGTTAGGTATACATTATGGTAATGTTTGTAATTCCTTCCTCATTGTGTTTCTTGTAATCTTATTGGTTCATAGTGGATTATTGTGTGTTGGTGCCGTGGTTTTTATCCCAGGGGTATACTCTAGGGTTTCCACGTTATATCTTGTGTGTTGTGGTTCATGTGTTTCATTTCCTTAGTTTTAGCCTTTATTTACAAAAGTTTTGAAACTTTCATTAAAGAAGGAAAAATTAATTTTATTAGCCTATTCACCCCCCCTCTAGGCTATATTCTTAGGGTTATTAGCTTTTTCAATTGGTATCAGAGCAAGGTTTTCTCTTAGTTGGCTTAACCGCCGGAGTTAGATCCATTGTAGCCATGACCTCTGAGTTAGGTAGAGAGGGTACCTCCACCACTAGGCCTTTCTATTTTGATTGAAACAACTATCCCTATTGGAAGGCTAGGATGAAGGCCTTCCTAAATTCCATGGGGATTAAAATTTGGAGATCCGTCCTCTACAGATATGAAGCTCCTACTGTTGAAGATGCCACTACTAAAGTTGTTAGGTTGAAAACCGACACTGAGTGGACCCAAGTTGATAATGAATGTTCTGACTTTAACTATAAGGCTCTAGGTGCTATTCACAATGCCCTTAGTCCTAGTGAGTTTAGTCGTATCTCCCAGTGTGACACCGCTAAAGAGGTTTGGGACATCTTGCAAGTAACTTATGAGGGTACTCAAACTGTGAAGACCTCAAAACTTCAAATGTTGACCACTAGGTTTGAAGAATTGCATATGATCGATCATGAGACCTTTGACCAATTCTATGGAAAACTTAGTGAGATCGTTAATTCCTTTTTCGGTCTAGGTGAGCCCTTTTCCTCTTCTAAGGTTGTTCGTAAAGTTCTTAGGTCCCTACCTGAGAAGTTCAGGGCTAAAGTTACCGCCATAGAGGAGAGCCATGATATTAACTCTATGAAGGTTAAAGAACTGGTAGGCAAACTCCAAACCTATGAAATTAACCACTTGTCTTCTAAAAAAACTTCTTCTAGCTCTAGCAAAGGCATAGCCTTGAAATCCTCCCTTGTTGACACCCATGAAAGCAATGATGAAGAAGAGGATGAAGATGAAGAAGAATTGGCCATGTTAGCTAAAAAGTTTTGGAAGTTTGTTAGGTTCAAGAAGGGGAACAGTTTTAACCCTTCCTCACCCAAGCTGTCTTTCTCGAGTAAAAAATTCACCTCAAGTGGTAGTGACAAACGTAATACCTCTTTTAATTCCAAGAAATCCCAAGGGATCCAGTGTCACGAATGCCATGGTTTTGGTCACATTCAAGCCGAGTGTGCCAACACCCACAAAAGGAAGGAGAAGAAGGGGTTTACTATTACTTGGGATGAGAAGAGTGAAGATGAAGATTTGAATGAGAGTGAGTCCGAGGATAAAGTCAATAAGTTCAACTTGGCCGTGTTAGTGGCCAGCGTAGGACCTTCCAACCACTCTAGCTTGGCCATCGACATTGACTCTTCCCTTGTAAGTTGTGACCAAAGTGAATCTCTAGCCATCGAGTCTCTAGAGGAGTCTAGTGAAGACGGTGAGGGTAATGATGATGATGAGATTGAGCCTATCCATGAAGCATATGATGAACTTGTCAAGGAGTGTTTAAAACTCAAGAAAGATAAGCTAAAGTTCAAGATGAGGGTTAGAACTCTAGAGAAAGATATGAGTTTGTTGAAAAATGAAGTGAGTGAAAAGACCATGAAAGTTGAGAATCTTAATACTCACAAAGCGAACTGGTCTGATAAGTTTGCTCAGATCGAGAAAGAAAGACTTGAATACCTAAGTGAGTTGACTGTTGCTAAGTCTAGGATCCTTGAACTTGAGAAAGACCTAGTTGAATCTAGCTCCATGACGAAGAGAAGTGAAGTAGCTTCTCGAATCACAGAGTTACCTTCCTCCTTCAGGAATAAGAGCAGTTTAGGGTACTTAGACTCACCATCCTTGAAAACCAAGATTTTAAGTGATGCCAAAAAGGTCGTGTTTGTTAGTGCCTCGAGTATCCCCACATCATCCACTCCTCCTAATCTAGGTGTTAAGAGTGAGAGACTTGTTTGTAAGAAAAAGGGGGTGCCCACATGTCATCACTGCGGTGTCCTAGGCCACATTCGGCCTAATTGTTTTAAACTCATAAACAAACAAGACTTCTAAAAATCCTTCAAAAATTCCATCCATTCTGGGAAGACCTATGCATCTACCTAAAGCACGTCTGGCGAGTCCTAATAACCAGTTCTTGGATCATCTTAATGAACTTTCCAAACAATCATCCCATCTTCTTGACGAAGTTCACCACTTGGCCAAAGTTGTTGGTAGTTCCTTCCATCTTAGAAAC
>JAUMHN010415751.1:0-13829 GCA_032360265.1 Heliamphora ciliata
GAATATAATATGTATTATAATATATATGTATATTGCTACACTCAGAAGCTCTCTTGCACCTCGTGGGTTTCCTTTGTGCGTACAAAATTTCTGTGGACGCTGATATATATAGGCTAGCCGTTGGCACAGATGTCCCTTATGCAGCTTTTGACGAAGGCATGTGCAACAGATGTACGGTAATTGAAAAATTCGTATATGTAAAATTTTTAATTTAAAAAAATTTAAAAATTTTGATATAAATTTTTAATATATTTTTATGCATTATCGTATGAGCAGAATTCTTACAAAGATTTTCTAACTATATAATATATTTTATATTTATTTTTAATTATTGATATTTTAATTGATGTAAGTTTTTGAGTTATAGTTAAAAATTTAATTATAAGGTTCTGTCTGGAATTTTATTTCGGGTCACTTTAAATATTGATTGCTATTTTTTTTTATTATTATTATTTTTTAATTACGAATTGTCGCATTCTTCTCACCTTTAGAAAATTTGTTCCTTCAAACATAACATGAATCTCTATAGGGTAGATACACTTATATATTATTTGTAACTAATATCTTACATAGAAGAATCTTGTACCTGTGGTGTCGTTTTCCTAATTTTGCAAATCCCCATATGTTAGTGTGTAAATGTGTCCTTATTTCCCAATTTAGGGTTCATTCACGTCTCGATTTCCTGGTCTCCTTTGATCTGGAAATCCTAGTCCCGGGTCTTGATTTCTACCTCCATCCCTTGCTATTACTCCGCCTTCCCTTCAAATATTTGGATAATTCTTTTTGTAATGGTTCTCTAATCCACATCTCCAACATCTATTTGTCAAATGCCAACACGCCCCAGTATGTCTGTTTCCACAAACGTCGCATGGATTAGCTTGTTTCTTCTGGCTATCCTCTTGTCTTATTGTACCGAAATTTGATCTTTTCTTCATCCTTTCATCAAATTTCTCGATGTCCGAGTCCCGGCATTTTCGATTTTCAAGAATTTCTCGACTTTCTTCTTTTTCTTCTTGTTCTACTAAAAGCGCTCGGTCAATTACCTCTGAATATGTCGATAATCTCATGGGCCGTACAATTCTTCGAATTTCTGGCTTTAATCCGTCTTCAAATTTTCTCGCTTTCATATTTTCAGTCGAAATCATATGAGGCGCGTATTCTGCAAGATTCGAAAATTCGGCTTCGTAGTCCGCTACGGTCATTGATTCTTTTTGCCTGAGTTGCTGAAACTCCGTATTCTTAGAGTCAAGAAGTGATTGGGGAATGTACTTTTCTCTAAAAACTAGTAAGAACCTTTCCCATGTCATGTCGGGCTCTGCTTCTTCCTTCATCGTCCACCATCGTTGTGCTTCCTTTTCTAGTTGGTAGGCTACAAATCTGACATTCTGCCTTTCACTACATTCTAATATTCTGAAAATTTTATTGAGGGTTGCTATCCAAGCGTTTGCCTTGAGTGGATCTAATCCACCTTCAAAGGTTGGCGGCTTGAATTTTAAGAACTCTTTGATGTTCGCCCTCATTGTGTACGGATGTTCTGGATTTTCTTGACGTGGGTTTTTATTTTGTTGTTGATTTTCAGGGTGTTGACCTCCTAGCTGTTGGTTCATAGGTTGAGAATTCTCACGTCGTCCTTCAGGTCATTGAGGTGGGGGTATAAAATTTCGTGGGAGGTGCATCCGAACTATTTCAGCTAACTTTGTCACACATTGTTGGAGTTGTTCTAAACGCTCGTTCATATTGACTGAAGTCCGATTTTGCGTACTGCCACGAGTAGGAGCCATATCTTAATCTACAAGAGCCATTAGTTGGGTTACCGACTAAACTCATCCATGTTAACTATCGGATTAATAAAGTAGTCATTTGCATAAACACACAAAAGGTCTATTACATATAACAGGAAGAGCTACCATCCAACTCGATTAATTTTTTCAAACTTTCCATCAGAAGAAACGATGATCAAGCGTTCTTCCGATTGAAATTTCAAAGATAATTGGTCGGTTGTTATATGACTTAGCAAGGCATTACCATTTCCTACATCAAGCATAACATACGTATATCAGAAGACATACTAATTCAACTAAGCGTTTAATTACACGAATTCCTATAGTTTCATATTCTATTGGAATGTTAATAAAGTCATGGAATCACAACCTTCGAACATAAGTTATATGGGTCGAGGACAACAACTGTGTACGTAATCTTATGGCTCTGGATTTTTAGAAAAATCCAAAAAATAAAGTTCTGATACCATCTCTGTCACGTCCCATTTTTAAAAATGGTATTCGTGACCGGCCAGTGAGTCAAGCTCACCCGAGGCCCATTTTTCAAACCGTTTAAGGATTTTCAAAAATATTATTGAGAAAAAATTTAGCAAAAAAATAAGAATTTACAAGCATACCCAGAACCAAACTAGTGTCATGAAGTATGTTAATTTTACAGGCGTAAATCTGAGTACAAAACATTTACATCTAAATATAACCAGGTACACGTGTCCTAACTAAAAACACAAAATGATACTTTCTTCTCTTCGACCGTTCGGCGTTCACTTTGTCCTAAAATACTACAATATAAATTTTATAAGCACAAAGCTCGTGTGAGTATACATATATCAATGTTACAGGTTTGTCATGGAATATCATCTTGTCAACTTGTTTTGTTAAAACATTATTTTTCATAGACAATTTACAGGCATTAAGCCCCAGCAGGGTTTTGTAAACAAGTTACAGGCATTATTCCTTAGCAAGTTTTTCATAAATAGGTTACAGGCATTAAACTCTACATACGATGATATGCTCATGGCTATGCCAAAATTACGTAGGGAGCGACTTCACAACCTTTTTCGTTAAGATGTCATAACCAATAATCACTTGGTCGTGATCCCATCCTTATACACCTCGCTGTTCAACACCCTAGCGACTGTGCTAACATCATTCAAGCTATCATCATATATATATTTTCAAAATAGTCTCAACAAGATATTCATGTCTTTCTCAAACCAGGGATAATTACATTTTTCACAAATATATCAATGACAGGAAAGTTGTACAAAAAATGTCATTTTATGCAAAAATACAATACTTTGCATTTATTCAAAACATAAAACGCTATTTTATGCGAAAACACAATACTTTACATTTAAAACATAACAAAAAAACTCAAATAACAAAGATATATGAGACTCACCTAGTTTTTGTAAAAATTTAATTCAATCAATCTCATCCGAGCAAATCCAAACCTAGATGAACATATAAAATATTAATTTTAGTAAATTTCTCATAATCAAGTGAGCCTATTTTTATTTTCTAGTTATTTATTTCTTCTTAAGAATTCATTTGAAGTTCACTATGAAATTCTTATGTTTTAAATTTTTCTATTTTTTTAACTCTTTTATTTTATAAAATTATCATTTTAAAACTATAACTGTTACAAAAGAAAGTTGAATATTAAAACCATGTAAAACTTCAAAATTTGTTATTTTGACAACTATTTATTTTATTAAGTCTTAGAAAAATTAATTAACCAAGACCCTCAAAGTACAAATTTTAATAAACTTTATTGTATTTTTGATAGCTTAACTAAGATTTTACAGTAAAAATATCTTTATCTTTTAATATAAAGAACCTTCATTATTTACTTTTATTCTTCTAAGATTTAAAAGAGCAAATTTCTAAAAGAAAGAGTTAATTTCTTTTTTTTCTTTTTTACATGTAAAATTACTAAATATTGTATTTTTAAGGAAACTTTTAAGCTATCCTACTCTTTACTTAAATCAAGAAAACTAATTTTGTTATAAAAAAAAACTCGGTTTAACTTATAAAATGTTGAATAAAATTCCTTATTTTAAATTGCTAGATTTTAAAACTCTTATCTCTTCGTAACAATTTTATCATTTAGTTTTTGTTAAAAAAAATCTTTTAACCCTTTTATATTTATTTTGATTTTCTAATAAAAGGAAAACACAACCAAACAGCCAAATTCACACGGGGCCATTAAATTAAACACACACACACACACACACACACACACACACACACACACAGGTAACACGCCAACACACACACACACTGTTACGGACAACGCCCACACACCCACTCATACCATTAGCAATACACACACTTACTGCACTCTCAAACATGACAGAGGCTCTTGGAGGTCGCGTATGGTTCGGGTGGTGGTGGCATTATTGGTTATGGAAGAGAGGGAGGTGCCAAGGAGAGAGGGAGTAATAGAGAGAAGGATCGACGACGGTAAATGGTTAGAAGGGACGGCGACGGCGGCATGGGGGTGGTCGGCGATGGGTGACAGAGGCGTTGCGACAGCGGTGGTGGCGTGGCCGTGCTTGGTGTGGTGGTTCGGTTGTAGTTGAGGGGAGGGGCCGAGAGAGAGAGACAGGGAGAGAGAGCAGAGAGACGAGAAAGACGGAGAGAGAGACCGGCGGTGGCCCGACGGTGGGTGGTCGGAGAGGCGCCGGCGGGTGGAGGTTGGTGGTCTGGCGGTTGTCGCGGCGTCGCGGTGGGGGAGGTTCGCCGGCGTAATGGTCGGCCCTAGCTTCGGTGAAGAAGAAGCTCTTCAGCTTCTGTTTCAAATCTGAATATAATATGTATTATAATATATATGTATATTGCTACACTCAGAAGCTCTCTTGCACCTCGTGGGTTTCCTTTGTACGTACAAAATTTCTGTGGACACTGATATATATAGGCTAGCCGCTGGGACAGATGTCCCTTATGCAGCGTTTGACGAAGGCATGCGCAATAGATGTACGGTGATTGAAAAACTTGTACATCGTAAAATTTTTGATGTAAAAATTTTAATTTAGAAAAATTTAAAAATTTTGATATAAATTTTTAATGTATTTTTATGCATTATGGTATAGTCAGAATTCTTACAAAGATTTTCTAACTATATAATATATTTGTATATTTATTTTTAATTATCGATATTTTAATTGATGTAAGTTTTTGACTTATAGTTAAAAATTTAATTATAAGGTTCTGTCTGGAATTTTATTTCGGGTTGTTTTAAATATTGATTGATATATATATATATTTATTATTATTATTATTATTATTATTATTATTATTTTAATTATGAATTGTCACACCTTAAATCTGAGGTACTCATCATTAGGAAACACCGGCATCCGAAAGTAACAGCCAAACCCATGACTTACCAGAGTAAGCACAACATCACAGATAAGTAACGTTCACCTCAGTGAGAAGGGAATGCTCTCCTGGAGAGCAAGGAGGAAAAGATAGACGCCGAGCTCACAATGGAAAGACGATAAGAAGGCCTAAACACACAGCAATACATGGCTCCCCAAAAATCATATATGGCCGAAACAAAGAACCACAATATAACTGAGAAGACGTCACAACCCTGGCGGCTCAGGAGGTCAGAGAAAGCTGGTTCTCAAACCACAGCGCTAAGGCACATGAGAAGGGCCAGCCCCAAGGAAACCTCAGCTCGGTAATCAGAAGGCCAGCACCTAACCAAAAATGCCATTTGGCCCACCTCCACACCCTAGCCAACATAGCCTAAACAATTGAGGAAGTGAGTACCTCCCAGACCATATGATAGCTCTATCAATGAAGCCACTGAGGACTATCATAAACATAATTTATCTCATCTGAACATAGGAGCCAGCTTCTAGAGCTAGAACTTTAAAAAAAGGCTCCAACCATCGAATACCAAGGATCTGACTAAGGTGAAGAGCAAATTCCAACCCCTAAGTAAGGTAAACTCAGTCTCTCAGTGATAGTCACACTCCTCAACTAGGGAGGGAATGATAGAGTCTAAATCACCCCGGTAAAGTGAAGAAATAAGCCCATACTAAAGTGAGATCCTAAAATAAAAAAGAACAGCCTAAGGGGAACTAGTAGAAGTCTAAGAGTAATGTGCCAGAGGTAGATGGGCCCCTAACCAGCCAAGAGGAGCAACAAACAGATCAGCCCTAGAAACTCCAATTTAACCTGCCAACGCAAAAACCAACATCCCCTGCGCACAGGATCGCTATACAGAAGCAGTGGGAGGCCCCAACAAGTCAGCAAAGTAAAAGGCAGAATATCCCCAGAGAATCCAACAAAGAGAACCTTAGGCCATCCCAAAGAAAACTCTACCATCGGATCCAGATGAAGCAAACCAACAGCTACATCCCTACTCTAACAACCACCAAAGATCCACACCAAAAAATAAACAAGTCCCAACACCAGTATGCAATATTCCTAACCCCACTGGACCCACATTACACTTTCTAAATACGCAAACCCCAGTTCCATAATTGAAAGCAATCAAAACCAACCAGCTGGTTTTGTGAAAACCATTCTTGGAATTGAACTAAGAGTACTTCAACATTAGTAGCATTCTACCACGCTTCAATTTCTTCATAATAAGCATTGGAATCCCAACCTGGATGACATCATTTTCCACTAAAACCCACATATATCCTTGTATTACACACTTGCACTAAGGAATATTCCAAATTCATATGCACCACAAGGAATATATTTTATATAAGATATATATAGCGCTACCAACATAAAATATTTTATATAAAATATATATAGACAAAATATCAGTGCCACAAGAACCTATGCCAAACAGCCCAAAAAACGAGTCCCACAGCCCTACGGGCCCACCATTCAAAGACAGCTGGTTTCTCGGGCCAAGCACCACTTACATTGTCCAGCCCATGGTATTCTTTGAAACTGGAACTAGCAAAACCACTAGCAGCAAAACCTGCACTACGTGTGACTCACGTCACACACCAGGCGCCCATTCGGTGCAAACAAACTGAAAACCAGCTATATGACATTATCTCACGCTGACATATAGCTCAGGTTCTGCACTCTAGTTGTACCTCAGGCAACCGCTAGACCCACACGCAGCAAGAAGCTTTGCACAGCCTCAATTTTGCCCAAAAGAAACTAATGGACCCACCAAGCATCCATGAAATAGCCTCGGCTTGGCCCAGCAAAGAGCCAAGAATTGCGAAACCACTGGATTACGAAACCAGTTGAAAACCATTTACAACCTGCCCATTGTTTACTAAAAGAGCATTAGTACAGCCACAGGCCCACGCGCTTCCAAGCACGTTAGCTCCCACCCATCTTCCTCATTCGAAAACTACAACTAGCCCCCTGTTTCAAACAAAATCGCCCCCTTGTTTGCCAAGAAAATAGATTGGTTTTTGACTTTAAACAACCCATCTCTGCACAAACCATCAACTCACGAATCTTTAACAAATACACTATCAACATGCATTGGAAAGACCAAAGAAAGGCCCATCCACACCACAGAGCGTGAATTGATTTCGTCTTCCACAAAGACCTACTGAAACAAACTCGAGAAACCCAGTTAATCCCACAAAACACAGTTGTGTAAAAGTTGCTTCACCAAACCATCGAGCCTACTTCACCAAACCATAGGCGTGCCCAAATATTTACAAAATCACAAAGTTCAACTTGCATCCCCATAAAACTCTGGCAAAAATCACAGAAAATAAATAACAAGAACGGAGATAAGGGTCCAAAATACCTGAACCAGACACCTGGATCCGCGGCTTCATCAATAAGCTATTGAGCTTTACCTACTCTGTTTGGAGAAGTATAACTCTTCAAAACACAGAAAAACATAAGCAAGATCCAGCGCCTCTCTCTTTACCTTCTCATTTATTGTAAATCTTTTTTTTGGATAATTAAATGTAACATAAAAAAAAAAAAATTACATGTTTCCAAAGGGCATATCCCAGGAGATTACAACAATAACCAAACAGAACAAATAACAACAAAAGCCACAAGACCCCACGCATGAACCACGAGGGAGAAATACACCAAAACCCCGCAGGGAAGAGCTACCAACCTGCGGGACCAAAAGATCGTTTCTTCTTTTTCTTACCATTAGACTGCTTAGCCTGCTTACTCTCTCCATCAACCAGAGTCCCCAAATTCTTATCCTCACTATTTTTTTTTCCTTTTTCTTACGCTCAAGCACACTGAAGGAGTTTGAAATAAGAGTTATATTTGCCTCTTGCTCCCTGTCACCTATCTCTGCTGAATTTGAAAATTCCAAAGCTACATCTACCCCTTACTCCCTATCTCCCACCTCGGTTGCCGATGTAAATTCCACTGTAGGTGCGTCATCTCGGGGCCCCTCTGCCCCATCTAAAACAACCGGCGGAGCCGAGACTTTCTCAGTTCTAGTTCTCTCCACTGGGACCGAAGGGCTAGAAGTCCCAGTACCCAGTTTATCATGGTTGACAATTCTTCAATTCCCAACTTGAATCCACTCACCATGGCCATCTTTCCCATTATCGACTTCAATCCATTTAGCTTGAACCTTAGGAGTCTCTACACTTGCCTTTTGCACGGACTGCATAGTAAGTTTACACTTACTATTATCGTGAACGAAAACATGACAATTCGAACATATGTCAGGAAGACCTTGAAATTCCACATGAATAGTAACAGATTCACCTTCACATCTAATGAGGATCTCATGCTTCAAAGGAGTAGCCGCATCAATCTCAACACAAACTCGAGCATAGGAAATACAAAGCTTAGATTCTGTAGCCTGATCCAAGAACAAAGGCACACCCAAAACACTAGCAATTCTACTGAAGCACTGCGCATTCCAAAATTCTAATGGCAAATCATGGAGTTTGACCCACACCGAGATCTTAGCCATGACCTCCTTAGATAAACATAGACAACATCTCCATCGTTTAAGGACAAGGAGTTTACCTGAGAAATGCCAAGGACCCCTTTCTAACACACTTTCCATAGCCTCCCTACTCTGAAATTTAAAGAAGTAAATACATTTTATCATCACCAAAGACATCAATTAACCCGAATTGAGACCATAAGGTCTTAGCTATTGCCCTGACCAAAGCAAAGGCCAGGTTTACATCCAGGAAATAACCTACAAGGCATGCTTCCCACTCCTTATCATTAATAAATTCACTACCAATATCAACATAAGCTTCATGCTCTGGATTCTTTACTTCAATGTACTCAAGGCAGGAGTTAGAGAGGCTACGATTTGTCAACAAAGATGCCCAGTTTTTAGCCTAAGGCAGGCTAGGCTTTTTATCAAGCACAGCATGTGCAGAATTCTGTCCTTCTCCCACATGTTCAATGTCCGAATTGGAATAACCAAATCCACTACCCAGACGACCTCTGCCATACAGGGTACCTCGTCTATGGAAACCTCCACGGTTCCCTGGCATGGCACGAGGAGCAACAACACCAGAACATGAATAAAAAATGTCCATACCTAGTATTGCAACAGTATCCCCTGGCACTGTGTGATCGCCATGGAAGCTACCCAATTTAGCCTCAATGTTTGCTATACGTCCCGTGCTGAGAGGGCTCAGACCTTTCCCAGCTCGGTTCAATGCCTCAATAGAAACTCTTTCAAAATAATTGTTTGCCTCAACTGAAACAAAGCTAGACGAAGCTTCAATACCATCGCCAACCAGACTGAATGTGCCGTCGAGTACTTGAGATTTCGCCCCAGCTAACTCCCAGATCGGCTCTGATACCTGGTCCCGAGCTTGAGGAGCTACCCTAGGCCGAAATTCTTGAGCGGGAGATAAACCCCCTGAACTTGAGATACCCATCGTATCGTCCCTTTGACGAAGCCGTAAAGGGGTCCTAACCTCCTGGTTTCTCCATTGAAATAACGTGAGAGGGAACCCCAACCTTAGAAACAGCCGACACACCACCCTTCCACTGGTTTCGAGTAGTAGGAACCCCAGAGATTTTCGTCACTTCGGTGCTCGCGGACTGCGTCTGAGAGATCTTCATAGAGTTCACATGGGTACGATCCTTGTCCGATTGAATTCGCTGCTTAGCAATCGTCTCACTAAGCACTAAATCCTTACCTAGATCCTGATTCAGAGCCATACAAGAATAATCAGTCTTCATCTTTAGTGTTAGAGAAGAACCCTAGCATGAAGTGAAATTGCACCTTCACTCTCACCGAAATTCGCACCTAGTTACTGTAGCGCTCACATGTTATGGAGACCAGTTTTGTAAATCTTTTCTGTAAAGAGAGTGAGTGTTTCTCATTTATACACTTCATTTATTGTATTCAATGGTGAGTCACCCTTTATTCTTTGAGTGAGTGAGTAAATCTCATCAAAGAAAAGTTCAAGAGAGATTAGAAGAAAATAAGAACTTTTTTTTTGGTAATTAATTGTGACATAAAAGAAAAAAATACATGTTTACAAGGTACAAACCCCAGGCCTTACATACCCAAAGCACAAAAGCAAACACAAGGGCTAAGCCCAAAGCTACACCAAAAAACCCAGCTTTAGGCTAAGCCGTAACCCAAAATAAACCAAGCCTTGCAAAGATCGATGCTTCGGCCATAACTTAACAGAGAAATAGACGAGGAATCAACACCATATAATAACAACTCAAACAAGCTGCGCAAAACAGCAAACCAAAAAATCAAAAAAAAAATGAAGTGGGGAGATGGACTCCCGGTTATTAATGAATGTTAATTTGGTTAATCAAATATTGAACCGAGAATGATTGATATGGATGTGATTAAGTTGGGCTTACACAGCTCCGCGGTGAAAGACAAAAAACTTACGCAAGATGGGTACCGTGTTCCCTCGGGTTAGCCCCCGTAAAACGGACGTGGTTGTGTCGTCGTGAGTTATAGAGCTATCTATTTTCTAATAGTTTCGCGTAGCCTATTGGGAGAATAGGGAGAAATTTCTATAAGCTACACCCGACGTCGGTTCAATATGGAATTAATGGAATGAATGGTGAATTTAATAATGAACCGATGGTAGTGATGTGGATTCACGACTGAGACTGTAGTGGCTTCGGTTAAATATTAAATTAACCGATTTTTATAAATGTTGATATGATTGATTGGATATTGAACCGAGGATAGTTGATGTGATTAAGTTGGGCTTGCACAGCTCTACGGTGAAAGACTGAAAACTTGCGTAAGTTGGGTACCGTATTCCCTCGGGTTAACCCCGTAAAATGGACTGGTGGTTGTCATGGTGAGTTATATAACTATCTATTACCCAATGGTTTTATGTAGTCTATTGGGAGAATAGGGGGGATTTCTATAAGCTGCACCTAACATTGGTTCAGTATTTTGATTGATGAAATAAAAGCGACATGTGGATAGAGAATTTAAGAATGTGAAAGAAAGTAACAATTTTATAATAGATAAGAGGTGAATTAATAGCTGGGCAACTGATTGAGAAATAAATATAAAAGCAAGAATTAATGTATGATAAAGAAAAGGTGTAATTAAAGAAAAGGGAAATAATGAAAGCTTAATGGTTGAATAAGGATGAGAAGTGAGTTAATTGATAATCAGAGATGTGGTTCATTGATAATAAAATATACGAAATAATATAAGACAAATCAAGTAAAGGACCATGTAAGGATAATAAAAATGAAAAAGAACTTGAATAAGAACGAAATGATAAAGTGAATAAAGAACTGATGAATGGAAAGAAAAATTAGCAGTATATGATGAATAAGGGGTGCATTAGTAGTTGGTAACTAATTAAAGAGAAAATAGAAAAGCTGTAAACTGGGACCAGCCGTAAACTCGGAGGTCTTGTGTTCGACTCTCGCTGGAAGCGCCCTGAGTTAACCGATACCTGTGGTTTGCGGGTGATTACAAGTATCCGGAGGTTTACGCCTTAGGGGTGGAGAGCACCTTAACGTGGTTCCTTCGTCATCAAAAAAAAAACTAAGAAATGAAGAAAGAAAAATGGAGAAAAGGAAAAAGTAATCGATAGAAAGATAGTTTACTAACTGAATAAGAAAGGAGAAAAGGGTCTAGTCATAAATTTTGAGAAGCAAGAAATTTAAAATTAAAATGAATTCTCACGCCCCAAATTTCGGGTCACATGAAACACCCACAAACAACCAACTCGAGAATACACTCTCAATATAAAACATACATGCATTGTATATAAACGCCCAACGGCTTACATTACACGGTTCTAATACCGAAAAACATATTATAGCATACATGTTTAAAACTAGCAAAAAGGAAGACTACGACACTTCTACCTCTCTAGCAATCCTGGATCAACCTGCGTGACCGGTACCTAAAAAATATTTCAAATCCCACATCGTGAGCCAAAGCTCAGCAAATACTAGACAACACATGCAGTATAAGCTAAACATGCTAAGAAAATGAGGTGTAGTTTTAGACTCTCTTCCAAGTCTCTAAAACGAGTTTTCACATGCAACAGGAAAACGAGGATATAAACCATCTTTTGACTCACTCACAGGAGCCCTGAAAACAGTTGAAAAGGGGTTTTTAGATCGCGATTCACACGACTCTAAAAAAATAATTTAAAAAAAATGGTCTATCTGTCCCACAATGCAGTTCATGCAATCTATGTAATTTCTCGGACTTCCACTGAAGAACCACAGCTCCTGTCTAATGCAACATACGCAACCCGTGAAAAACACACCATGCACGCAACCCATGCAACACACTCAACGCACGCAACCCGTGCAACACATATCTTCACGGACTTTCACCGTATGACCATATACGCCCTCATCACACATCTTAATGGACTTTCACCGTAGGACCGTTTTTCGCCCCAACTAATGCCTTGTTGACCAGGGTCAACGAATCTTCACAGACTTTCACCGTAGGACCATTATCCGTCCTCATCGCATATCTTTATGGACTTTCACCGAGGGACCAAAATTTGCCCCACATATGCAATACAGATACAAATCTACGTATCAACAGGCATCCCAACACATGCCAAAACCACGGGATAAAACCGCATACAACGGGATAACGAAGCCGAAAGCCCTAAAGGCATTAAGACCACAGAGGCCACTTACTCGCATACCATGCACAAGAATAAAACTATCCACAGTTCTATATGCACAAAAGCATGTATAACCAAGACCTTCCACATAAAGACACAACATAACCCAACACGACATCACATGCCACACACCGTCATCCGTTCACCTGAACGACCCATCCACACATCGGGACCCGTCCACACACCGGGACAACCAACATGTAACCCGGAGGCCAACACCTGAACCTCCCATAGAACGGTTCTCACAAAAACCCACCTTTAAACCGAACCACTGACCCACACGTCCCGTATATAACCAACACGCACACAACCGTGCCACAACACTCAAAACTAACCATGCACGTCACACCTGAGGACGGCACCACGAAAGCACCCGAGGCCACGACACGACCCCCGAAACCACCACGCGACCAACCGAACCCCAAAAAGGCATCCAACAGTATTTCAATTGACCAACCCCATAATCAGTCAACCAAATACCATTGAAAACCAATTGGAAACCAAGAAACCAACCACCAAAACACCCACACAAACATAGCCCAGGTCCAGTCGACTAGACCCCAACCCCCAGTCGACTGAACAACACACTAAAAAAGCCAAAAATGCCCAAAACACACTGTTCAGTTGATTGGTCCTCACGATCCAGTCGACTGAACCCAAGAACCTAGGCTCCAGTCGGTTGAGCTGAGGCAGAAACAGGTTCTGAACTATGAGTTTGGCTCTCCAAACCTCGAATCAACGCCTCTAAACACCCATCCAACACCCTCAAACATCCACACGCCCAAGCCCAACACCAAAACCACGAAAGAAACACCCGACACTCGATTTCATCTACCAAAATCGACGAAAAACGATTTTTAGCCCAAAAATCCAACTTTGAAACAAAATCAGATCTACAGCAATCTAACCAGTAAAAACACACACAATTACACGTAGCACCCTTATAAGACATGAGAGTCTAAGATCCTACCTCGGTGAGTTAAAAACT
>JAUMHN010415762.1:0-13828 GCA_032360265.1 Heliamphora ciliata
GAACATTCAAAATCAAGTATAGAAAATACATAAAATATGTACATAACACTCCAAAATAAATAAGTGTCAAAAGAAAAGTTCTAAATCCTATGGCATGTAATTTCTATTTAAAGGATACATGAAACATACCTCATGCAATATTGTTTAAACAACCTAAACTAGTATGTTTTGGTTAAAAGAAAAAAACATACTAAGTTGCTAAAATTATCTAAACATGGATTGTATAAAAATAAACTACACAATTTTAAAATAAAGTAATCAAACCCTAAACTAATATGTACAATATCAAATTATCTAAAAGCATGTAAAAAAAATATCTTATGTTAAAAACTAATCAAAACAATAAAATCTAATAACAAATATTTTGCGTATTAACAAGTAAATATTTGAAACTCTAATTTGAAGAAGAAAGAAATAAAAGAAAGCCTACAAATCAAAATAAAAAGTTAGAAAATACTTGTTCAAACTACTAAAAGAAAATCTTATTGTTTACATTTTATACTTTTTGAACAAAACAAAACAAAAGAAAAATAATATAAATGGAATAAAAAAATGAAATCTTAATTATTATTTGAGGAAAAAATTACACTATTAACTTGAAAGATTAAAATAAGAAAAATGAGAAAATTATTAACTAACATAAAAGGTATTTTTATTTGTTTTGTGCTTTTTCTTATGGTTAATAAAAGAAAAGAAAAGAAAAATACTATAGAAGAAAAATTAAATTAACCAAGGGAGATTTTAAAGAATAAAAGAAAATTTAATATTTTATATTTTTAAAAGAAAAAATAAAAGAAAATGGAGAAAAATAAAAGAGACGAAACGAAAAATAGAATTTTTTTTTAAAGAGAAAATTATGATGTTTTTTGTGATTTTTGGTTTAACAAAGTAAAAGAAAAGAAAGATAAAAGAAAATAAAATCATAAAAGAAGAAAATAAATTTTTTTGTAAGAAAGATGAATACTAATATTACAAGAAAAGAAGTGCTAAATGGAACTTTGTAAGGAAATTAAAACTAATACTAAAAGAAAATAAAATAATAGAAAAGAAAATTACACTAATGAAATAAAAAGAAAATGAAATTAAAAGAACATGAAATTAAAAGAACATCTAAGCTAATATCAAAAGAACATCTAGGTTGGTGTTAGCAAAAGAAAACATTAAACTAAAATTAAAAGAAAAAGAAAAAGAAATGCTAGTATTTAAATGAAATATAAAATTAAAACTTAAAAGAATGAGAAAATAAAAATGCTATAAAAGAAATTTAAAGCTAATGAATAAAGTACTAGAAAAAGAAAAATTAAGATAATGCTAGAAGAAGATAAATACTAAATTAGAAGAAAATAAAATGGAGCATTAAACTAATTAGTATAAGAAAATAAAATAAAATGCTATTCGAATGAAATTTAAACTAAAAGAAAATTAAATGCTAGAACATCAAATTAATGTAAAAGGAAAGAAAAAAAACGGGATAAAATACTAGAATTTAAATGGATGCAATATTGACTATTACAACCATTTTTATATAAGTGCCTTCATTTTAACAATTAACAATATTAACAAATTGTAATTGTTAGGAATGTTGACACTATTTAATGATTTGATTAAACTTAATTCAAATAAGCAAATAAATAAACAAGTAAGCTTAAATCAAATGAAGCACTAGAGCATAATAAAGAAGCTAATAAGTAAAGAAAGAATGTAATTAAAAGAAATATATGAATTGAAATTGAATTTTAACTCGATCACTCTAAAAGAGAGAAGATGGAGTTAGAAGGACCAGGAATCCAAGTAGAATACCTGGATTGCCGGGGAATCCTTAAGTTGGGAATGCGCTTCAATGGGTCGATTCTCGAGTGATGATCCAAGCAAGGCTTCAATGTAGGAGGTTCGAGGCTCAGTATCTTGGTAGGGTCTCGGCGTTAGAACTCGGAATTGCTCAGCACCTCGACAAAACTTCACTCTCAAAACCTTGCACTCAAAATCTATCCTCGAAAACGTACCATAGGTATGATATTTATAGAGTTTATCAGCTAATGAAATGCTGCCACGTTTTAGGGACACATCAGGCCATTTGGAGTTAGCGGTTACCACAATGCAAGTTAGCGGTCGCCATGTTTTTAAAAGGTTCCACAAAGTTCTATGGCGGTCGCTATGATGGTAGTTGGCAGTCGCCATGATGAAAGGTGGCGGTCGCCACGTTTGGCTAGAGTTTTCAAGAGGTTCTATTGGCGGTCGCCACAATGAACATGGCGGTTGCCTTACTTCGGCAGTAAGTTTCAATGGTTCGTCAAAATTTCATTGGTTCGAAGGTTTCGGGTTCAAATACCGAGCTTGGATCACTTCCTGAGGATCATACCGAGCCACTATTCTACTTATTTTTATCATCAGATTCGCCTAAGATTAGGCGGAGTCAAATTGGGGTGTCTACACCTACAGAGCTTCTACGCGACAGAACGCATGGTTTCCCATAACCCAAGGTCTGAAGGTTCACTAAACTTGGGCTCTAATACTAACTGTTGCGCTCCGTCCTCCGGGCACGTCGGGACATATATAAATATAAATAAAGTGATATTCTAGCTATTCATTCATATTTACATACGTTAGTTATTATATCATAAAGGAGTTCTGAACCATTTAAAGTTACATAACTATTACATTTTACCAAGAAATTTTAAAAAATTACACTAAGCACGAGAGAACTGAATATAAGCACAAAAGCAGAGGTCTCGACTCCTCAGGATGCATCAGCGGGATCCACGTGCTCTTGAAACTCACCTTATTCTTCAAACTCTTCTTCTCCCATGGGGTTGACTTCCTTCAAGAACTCTTCCTCACCTGTGGCACGAATGCCATGAGTCAAGGCCCAAAAGCAAAATACTCAAACCTTCTAACTAATCTCACGGCACAGAATTCACCGCAACACATACCATATAACACCCAGTACAGTTTATAGTCAATGAGACAGACAAATTTATGATAGGATAACAGATAAGTCAATAAGCATGTGTATATGAGATGCCGAGTATGAAATGTAGATGCCCAACTCAATATGCACGCAGATTATAACAAGAATTCAACACCGGGAATCACTAGAGTAGACTTGATGGGACTTTGATCACCAAACCTATTCTCGCCTCGTTGCGAATAGTAACCACTTCACCGGGCGTCATGCCACAACTGTTTTACTCAATGGCAACGGCGTGGGGTTGCTAATAACATCCTTATTCCAAATCCTGACGAAAATTATATGCGCACAAAACCCACCTTAAGATCAAGAATGCTCGTTTGGCATCAATCCAAAGTCTAAATCATCAAACCGGTATGCTAGCAATGGACCCATGGTGCCCAACAATATCCATAAACCATTTCAAATACAGGGGACGCACCCGGGGTGTACAAGCCACAATCATTTTGAACACCGGGGAAGCACCCAGGGTATATAAACCAAAATATTTTCAAAAATGGCAACTAGGGATGCCCTAGACTTAGAATCATGAAAGACAACTCAACATAACCCATCCCAATTATAAATTAACCAATCGAATTCTGAGTGGCACCATTATGTTCCCGTATGTTAGGTTCCTATACATCAACGTTCCCGATCACTACGGCATATAGCGGCAGTTCGACTCAAGACATGATACGGCATAGGACATAACACGGCTCAGGACATATATGGCCCAAAGTTAACATATCCAATACAATAATTCGAATGGCACCATTATGTTCCCGTACGTTAGGTTCCGGTACATCAACATTCCCGATCACTACGGCGTATAGCGGAAGTTCGACTCAAGACGTGATACGGCTCAGGACGTAACATGGCTCAAGACATACATGGCCCAAAGTTATTCATACTTGACACAACAATCTGAATGGTACCATTACGTTCTCGTACGTTAAGTTCCCGTACATCAGCGTTCCCAATCACTACGCTATACAGCAGTAGTTTGGCTCAAGACGTGATATGGCTCAGGACGTAACACGGCTCAAGATGCACATGGCCTATTGTCAACACCCCCACATCAACCATATCAAGATACAACTTAAAACATACAAGGGGTAACCCACAAGATGCCCCTAGTGCCACAATCACAATGCTCATGGTATAACAACTTATATTCTGAAGCACAACAAATAATGGAATGCATTCTAATCATCATATATTCACAAATAAGCACTAATCAACTAATCATCATATAAAACTTGGGTCTCTTAATTTCCCAAAAAAAAAACTTGGGTCTCACAGTAAATGATACTCAAATCACACATAGCAACCATAAAGCCAAATATCAGGTATTAAATTAAAAGAGCCGACAAAGTTTTTGGGTATCCAAACTTGGAATCAAGTTATGATTTTTGTACACCATTTAGATAAAAATATTTCTTACAACTGTCATGTTTAACACCAAGGCCAAAACCTAAGACAAAAGGGTGAACAAAACATCCTAAGCAAAACTGGTTTAGCACTTTTCTTAAGATTTTACCAAAAACATGCTTATATTGGTCTCGGTTTAGGGTATCATATCAAGTCCAAATGAGCCCATTTCTTAGTACGTTCTAGTTCAACAAGTTCTCTACATGCTGCATGTTTAGAGCTAAAGGTAGTTGTTTGAAATAAGTTAGACTTTTTGACCATTTTAAAAAGTAGGTTCTGTCAACCGCCAAAACTCAGCAGAGCCGATTTTGGACAGAGGGTATGAAACGATTTTGGGGTATCATCCTGAGGCATTATGGTATGATATTTGGGCAGCAAGTACTTCAATATGTTAGCTAGAATTTTCATGTAGACCACTTTTGGAATAGGTCACTAAAAATAGGGGTTTTGAGCTATATAAAATTATGTAACAGAATGTTCCTAGGTGCTAAAACTCAACAAAAACTTTCAAAGGGGTTTTGACCTATCAAAACTCAATATTTTGTTCTTATTTTTGGTGGGTAGATAAATATACATGTTATCTACAACTTTCATGTTTTGACCAAAGTTCAGATCTCATTGTAAAATAGGTTTTCCAAGTCGGTAGTGTTGACTGATCAGAAAACACACTTTCGTAAAATTGCAATATCTCGAGTACTACTTATGAAAAGGAGTTGAAACCAATTTTGGATGAAAGATAACACAAAAATATGAATCTGTACATAAAGAACATGTTTAGATCAATTTTTTACGTTGAGTTATGGCATTCCAAAGTTCAGGGCAGAAACATCTATGTTCTAAAAAACCAAGTCTCTTAGCGTCCAAGTCTTCTACTTATGTCATGTCAAGTTTTTGTTTCATTTCATTGCATAATTGTGTTCTAGACATTAATATCAAGGCTCCAGAACACTTAGAAGTCATCAAGCTAAAATATAACAACATACAACAACATCTCATATCACCCATAAACATAACAGCCCCCAATTTCCAAATACGACGCCTTTTCGGTTTGATTTCGATTCTTGGTTCTTGGAGTGTTTAAAGGGATGTGTTGGGGGGATATTTTGAGGGATCTTAGACACAAGGTTTAGAGATTTTACTTACCTGTTTTGAGAGATCAAAGAAGGGTGGAGGGTTGATTTGGACTTAGCTTTCGAAAATCTCCTCGGTTTCTTCCTTTTCCTTTCTCAAACTCACCTTAACTCTCAAGGTCAAAGTGTTTCTGGTTCCTCTCCCTCTCTTGCACGAAAATAACATATGGAGAAAGGGGTGTTTGGCTCTCTTTATATAGGCAAGGCTAGGGGATATGTGGGAGACAAAAAGGTACCATTACAAGACTTTTTTCTTCTTTTTATTAAATGAGATTTGAGATGATTTGAGAGGGTTCAAGTTTTGAGGGCTAAATATCAGATATGGGAAAATTAAATATAGCTAGGAGGCTGTTTGGGGGACAAAAACCTGACCCCACATCAATCAAGGGGTTTTGCATTGGTTTTCGTGCTCTTTTGTGCAAGAAAATGCATTAAAAGTTAATTTGATATACCTTTTTGATGTCTTTTTCTACTGAAACCTATTATAGTAGTATGTTTATGATAAATATAGCATTTCCATGTATTATCATAGTTTTCATAGCAATTGAATAAATAGATGCAGTCTTTAACTCAAATTAAGTTATTTTGGCAATATGTGACTTTTTGACTTATTTTATTGTGTATAAACTTTAATAATGATTTGTTTGCTTTTATTGGCCCAAAACACTATATTATTATGTATATTACATGTTCAACAAGTATTATATCATCATAATGCTTAATTTAATATCTTTCTCATCATTTTAAGCTAAAAAGAAAGCAAAAAGTCACTTTTTGGCACACTTCCCAAGGTGGTCGGCCACTGAGGGGTATTTTTATCATTTTTTATGTTATTTTGTCATTTTCTACTTAATTGTACTTAAATTCTTAATTTAGGATATCCATGTGTCAAAATTTAGATTTTTAAAACTTTTTGCTGTATTGGAGGCAAAACGGTCATTTTACCCTACTTATGAGGATTTTTGATTTTTAATTCATTATTTTATGATATTTACTTCATTTAGAATGTTCGGAGACTCTTTGGGTGTTAAGGTTTCGTTACCTGTGTTTTGGACCTTTTTAGGGTTTCTAGGCCGAACTTAAGGTTTTTGATTCGAGTTAGGGTTTTGAACCTTGTCCGTGCTCTATAGCCTTGTGGACTATCCATCACTAATACTAGGGTCTGAGCAGGGTTATTACACCAGCAACATCACCCTGTATATATAAGACAGGATAAGAGAGGCATCAATATCACGGCCAAAACCAACTCATCTCCCACGAACGACATTATCTTTCCTCATGATATCACGTAACACGTATCATAGCATCAACACATCTCACACAACGAGGAGGATTAATCGGAATGCCACATCAATTCGGGTAACTTGTTTGGATCTCTAGTTATAATGAACGTTAGCCAAACGCCTTTTTAACTTGAACCCCAAACCAAAAGGCGGACACCCATGGGCAATATACATCATCTTAGAAATCCAATCTCCATACCCAACTAACACATAGCATGCAAATATCAAGTTAGTTCGAAGATACATCATGCTAACACACAAATACATGGATGTCACACATCAATGCAACTCTCACGTAGTGAATTAACCATTTCCACGGCACCTAGGTATTTGAACCTAAAGCTCTAATGCCAATCTATAACGTCCCAATTTTAACAATAAAAATTTAGGCCGGTGATAACAAGAATCCGGTTTATAGGCTTCCCAAACCAAAAGTTTGTAAAACGATTCTTTACAGTACAATGAAACAAACACCAAGTTTTCTTATAAAAGATCAGAATAAAAGTGGGAGTTTTACTTGTAAAACGATTCCCAAAATACACGGCAATCAAGTCCTACAGTTTAAAAAAATATAAAATAAATCATTTGATTACAAACTCATTCCAATTGATTAATTTTATTATTATTATTATCTATTATTTTTGATGGAATTCAATTTATATTTAATAACATCCATAACATTAACTATCTCAATCTAGATTCGAATTATAATATATTAAAATATTACAATCATCGAATTAAATCATACCATTTGTTCTTATCGTTTAATTTCTTAAACTTATATATATATATATACACACATACATACATACATACATGATCACTTAATTTACACCAATATCTTGTTATCATAATTTTATTAAAATTATCCCAAGAATATATTCTATGTATTGAAAAATATAAAAATTCACTTTTTCTATGATTAAAAACTTATCCAATTAAATCGAATGGATTTAGCTGCACCGTAGCACCTATGAGTTTGTCTCACCAAATCTCAACCCATTGTGGAGATTCTTCGGCGCCTCCCACTGCTTCTACGCAATTCCCACCGATAATTTTATTTTCGTTTTCATTTGTTTTTTTTTCACACTCTCAAACTTTTATTCTGAACACTACGTAATATATATATATATATATATATATATATATATATATATATATATATAGATGTGTTTAATGGTGCATTTAATGAGTTAAAAGCAGTTACATATTCCTCAGATTCTTAACTTCTTAACGCTGTCTTTTCGTAAAAAATAACTACTGGCAACTTAATCACACTAATTAATTTTTTTATAATTCAAATTAAGTATAAATATGGAATGTTACAATCTTTCCCCCTTAAAATAATTTCGTACTCGAAATTATCTTTTTATCTATTTATAAACAAGACTTACCATTTTCTTAACTTGTAAAATTAACTTTACTCTTACGTTGCAAAATAAATGGTATTCAATTACTGAGAGTAATCAAAATTGCATCAAGAGGCCAGTCCACTAATTGTTCAGCCCATAACAAGTTCGGACCACCCAAAAAAGGGGAACCCACAATACTCAAACCTAAGTCGGCCTGAGACAAAAAGATAACTCAAAGGGATTTCATTCCTGATATAAGTTGTTCGAGAATGTAGAATCTAACATCCTAAAGCAATAAGAATTGCTTCAGGATAAAGCAAAACCACAAAATGGATAGAGGCAGAGTTCTAGGATAACTCAACCTCCTTGATTTTTAACCCCTATATAACGACAAGCACTCTATACCCATAGGTACGGAATTCCAACCTAGTTCTTGATTAGAAACCTCCCAGAGAGAAATCTAACTTGAACATCGGAGTGCTTCCCGGTTAAACCAGGCTGGAAAGCACTAACGGTATTCCTTATCTTGTAGGAGCTCGGCAACAACACCAGTAGCCTCCAGTGAGTTCGGCAACTAGGAGTTCGGTTCGTGACTCTGTTCGAGATCACCATATTTATACCATTCCAATTGGTTCTGATTGTGCCATCTAATTTACAACACGCACAATTTGGCGCCGTCTGTGGGAACGGCAATCTCAAACCAACAGAACCATGAGCCAAACTCCTGTTGGATTTACTGAAAGCCATGCAGGAGGACAGGGAGGCATCTCTCAAAGATCCATACCAGTTATCTCGGAGCAGCCAAGGGTCCCCAGGATCCCATTAGAGATTCAAAGACGAAGGGATGACGTCTCACATAATGGGAGGTAGTTGCGTTACTCTACCACCAGTTCTAGAGGACGACGTCCTTCTCCTCCATCTTTAAGAGAAAGAGGAATATTAGAGGAGAGGTTGGCCAGGCGGGATAGGATCATCAACAACCTTGAGAAAAAAATGGAACAACATGACAAAAAAATTGACGAGCTCAGGCGAATGATCCAAAGGCAGGAAACCCAAAAGGAACCACGCGTAAGGCAAAGAGAAAGGAGTCACCCTCAATGGTGGAGGCGTTAGGCACCCGAGGAGAGCCTATGGAGTTCTAGGCGAAATAACATTATTAAAGCTGAGTTAGTTCGGCCAAGCCCTCAAAGGTAGTTCGGGCTGAACTGGACCCAAACTAAGACCTTTGATTGTGGTTAGAAAAAAGAATGGATTCCAGAATGTAGCATGGTGGTGGACAAATGGCCTAAGACGTAGCAAAGAGGGCCTTTGAACAGATCTCGATATCACCACTAGCCGAGGTTATTGAGAATGCAGATCCACCACGTAAATTTTTTTCGCCAAAGTTTGAGATGTATGATGGAAAGACAGACCTAGTGAGCCATATTCAGCAATATAGACAAGCAATGTCACTCTGGAGTGAGAATGATGCACTTCTGTGCCGCATATACCCATCAAGTTTAGGAGAAACAGCCCTTAGTTGGTTCCATAAACTACCACCCCGCTCCATAGTCAATTGGCAGCAACTGGCTGAATCTTTCACTGTTCGGTTCATTACCAATAGCAGCCATCCGAAGAGCTTTGACACACAGCTAGCCATACGAAAGAATAATAGGGAAACAATTCAGGAATATGCTCGGTGTTACTAGGAAACCTACAATGAGATAAAAGATTACAGCGAACAGCTAGATGTGGTATCCTTCAAGATAGGGCTGCCTCTTCAAAGCCGTTTAAGATAATCACTCACTAAGAAGACTATCTCCACTATTTTTAAGTTAATGGTGAAGATGGAGCAACATGCAAAGGTTGAGAAAGATATAAGCCAAGCTGAATAGAGTGTTGCATCAATCAAATAGCCCAAAAGAAAGGATAAAGGACGAAAAGACCAGAGGTCCAAGAAGGAGTCCCAGGAGAAAAAAGAATCGATAGCTTACCAAGCCCTACAAACAGTATTCAAAGAACCTCTGCACAAACTATTGGAACAAATTAAGGATAAGCCCTATTTCCAATGGCCACCAAAGCTGATCGGGGATCCGAGCAGACGATACAAGAACTGAAAGTGTCACTATCGCCGAGATCTGGGCCACCTAACTAGGGAGTGACGAACGTTTAAAAAGCACCTGGAGGACCTAGTCCAAGCAAGACACCTCCTGGAATTCATTAACACTGAGAAAATTGCTCAGGAAGAAAGAAACCAAGTACCAGATCAAAGGCCCGAACAAAGAGATGCTCCTCTCAGGGTGGTAAAGATGATTCACGGCACTACCGAGCCGATTACCTGAGCAATTATTCAGCATCAAGATAGGACTCTGGTCCACACAATGAAAGTGGATGAGGGAAAACGTCGAAGAACAGAGAAAAACTCCATCCAGAGCCAGATGCAAGGGATTAACTTCTTAGACAATGTCCTCAAGGGAATACAGCAACCCCACAATGATGCTTTGGTACTGACTTTACGCGTTGCCAACTATGACGTAATGCGAGTATTAGTAGACGAGGGAAGTTCAGTTGGCATCATGTACTATAGCCTATTTCAAAAGTTGGGGCCAAAGGACTCAGCACTCAAGAGGTGCATGACTCCTTTGATCAGCATAGGCACAAACCCGATGTGGCCAGTAGAAAGAATAATTGTCCCAGTAAAGGTAGAGCCTGCAACGGTAAACACTGAATTCATAGTTTTTAATCAACCTTCTACTTACAATGCTATTGTTGGTAGGACATGGATACATAGCTTGGGAGCAGTACCCTCAACCTACCACCAGTCCCTCAAGTTCTAGATAGGTAAGGAAGTAGTTGAAATAAAAGGAGATCAATATACAGCAAGGCAATGCTTCCTAGCCACAATAAAGAACAAAGAGCAATACCCCAAGGTGAAAGCCATTAAGGTGGATGATGGCCCAACAATCTATTACTGCAGCCGAACAGCCAAAGAAAAGGTAGTCGAAGATTTGAAGAAAGTTAATGTCTCCTAAGAGGACCCAGATCGAAACTTCCTGCTCGGCACAAGTATGACTGAATAAGAAGAAGCCGAACTGATGGAGTTTCTAAGAGAAAATAAATAAGTTTTTGCGTGGACGCCCTACGAGATGCCAGGAATAGATCTCGAAGTAGTCAGTCTTCGATTAAACGTAGTTCCCCAAAGAAAGCCAGTAATACAGAAGCCCAGGAAGTCTACCCCGCATCATGCAGAAGCAGTGGAAGGAGAGGTTCAACGACTAAAAGAAGCAGAAGCAATCAAAGAAATCCACTATCCGACCTGGTTGGAAAACACAGTAGTGGTCAAGAAGAAGGACATAAAATGGCGAGTATGTGTTGACTTTACCGACCTAAACAAGGCATGCCCCAAAAACTGCTTCCCTCTGCCCCGAATAGATCAACTTGTCGACTCAACAGCAGGGCATGAAAGAATGAGTTTCTTGGATGCATACATGGGATACCACCAGATAGCCATTTACCCCCAAACATGGAAAAGACAACCTTCATTAGACCTCGGGGTATATACTGCTATCGGCTGATGCCGTTCGGACTCAAAAATGCAGGAGCTACTTACCAAAGACTAGCTACCAAGATGTTCGGGGATTTGATCGGCAAGACTATGAAGGTTTACATTGACGACATGGTGGTAAAAACTAAACTCCTGAGCAAACATATGGATGACCTAATGAGGACCTTTGAAATCCTTAAAGGCTACAGACTTAGGCTCAAAGCTTCTAAGTGTGCCTTTGGAGTAAGTTCTGGGAAGTTTTTAGATTTCTTAGTGACTCACAGGGGAATAGAGATAAACCCCGAACATATCTCAGTTATCTAGAACTTAAAAAGCCCACAGAATCTCAATGAGGTCTAAAAGTTGACAAGGATAGCTGCAGCACTCAATCGATTCATTAGCCGAGCATCTGATTGGTGCTATCCATTCTTCAAAGCAATGAAGAGGGCAAACCAGTTCGTTTGGGATGAAGAAAGTGAGAAAGCCTTTACTAAGCTGAAACACTATTTTTCTTCCCCACCATTACTAACAGTGTCGAACAGTGACGAAACACTATTTTTATACCTCGTAGTATCGAGTCGAGCTATCAATGCTGCTCTCCTGAAAATAGAGGACAAAATTCAAAGGCCAATCTACTATGTGAGTAAGGTGCTTCTTGATCCTGAAACAGGATATCTGTCCCTAGAGAAACTGGCTTTGGCCCTTGTCATCGCGTCACGTTAACTGATCCAATACTTCAGAGCTCATCCGATCAAGGTAATCACAAAATATCTTCTCTAGTCTTGTACTTCGAAAAGCAGATTTCTCAAGAAGGGTTGCAAGATGGGCTGTAGAGCTTAGGGAGGATGATATCATATTCTCCCCAAAAATAGCCATAAAAGATCAGGTCTTGGCCGACTTCATTGCCTTATTTAGCTAAGAAGAATGTTCGGCTGATACTGGGGGGCAAGTCATTGAGCAAATAGCTCAAGAAGACATATATTCAGAGACCACATGGAGACTATATGTAAATGGTTCATCATGAAACAAAGGAGCTGAGGCAAGAATTGTGCTCCATAGCCTTGACGAAGTCCTCATAGAGAGGGCAGTTCATCTTGACTTTCAAGCCACAAACAACGAGGCCAAATACTAGGCACTTTTGGCCGGACTTCAGAATGTCAAGGAATTAAAGGCCTAGAGAGTCAAGATCTTTTGTGACTCATAACTGGTTCTAAACCAGTTCAAGGGGGAATACGCAACCAAAGATGATAGAATGCAGCCATATGTTAGATTAGCATAGGAACTAGCCATGGACATCCTGTATTACGAGATCACACAGCTCTCGTCCAAAGAAAATAGCCATGCAGATTCTTTGGCATGCCTTGCGTCAACTGAGAGTTCTGAAGAAAGAAGGGTGACCTCTATGGAAATCCTTCAATAGACGAGCACAGTTACCATCGAAGAGGAGCAGATCCACTATTCGGAGATAGGACCAAGTTGGATGGATCCCATAAGAGATTACCTGATAAAGGACGAGCTTCCATCTAATCAAAAGGAAGCTCAGATGATAAAGAAAAAGGCAACCAGGTTCTGGGTCTCTAGTTCGAGAGATCTTTACAAGAAGTCCTTCACAGAGCCCTACCTATTTTGCATCCACCCGAACAAAGTTCAAGATCTTTTGTTTGAGATTCATGAAGGGATTTGTGGCAGCCACATAGGTGGAAGATCCCTAGCTCACCGAGAAACTTCTTGTTGGAGTAGAAAAATTTTTTGAACCGACGCCATGACCGTAAAAAACGACGTATGCGTTTTTCATGAAAAATGAGAATATAATAATCTTAATAGAATGATACCTTTATGAAACTTGTCGAAAAATTTTAAGAAATCCTGAATACGTTGAATATGACCTTACAATTTTTCGACGTATGTCCCGGACGCACTACGACGATCACGGTGTGTGGGCACCGATACCGATCGAAGAGTCCTCCCTCTATTAGTTTCTTCTCACACACTTCTCTCCAAGAATGTAAAATTAATTGCCAAAAAGAGAGAGCGGCCGGCGGCTATGGTGAGGGGATTAGGGTTTTGGGTTATATATATATATATATATATAAAGCCTCCTTTTGATATATTTCTCCATATATCAAAGATAATGTTAAGTATATATATTCTCTTTCCTA
>JAUMHN010415772.1:0-13828 GCA_032360265.1 Heliamphora ciliata
GTATTCGGGAGTTTTTGAAACTTTTCGACAAGTTTCATAAAAGTATAACAGTATTTAGATTAATACCGTTCTTGTTTATCATGGAAAACGCACGCGCCATTTTTTACGGTCATGGCGCCGGTTCTAAAATTTTTTTCGCATCCCAACAGTAATAGCTAGTTTTTATTTTTAAAATATATATTTAGATTATTTAAGAATAAGTTGCTTATATCCAAGAATGCAAATAACGGAGGCGGCACCCGCGGTAGTTTGGGATTTTAACGGGCCACGGATTGCAGTTAAGTTTTAATGGTTTTATAGAATTTTTTCTTGTGAGTTTTTCTGTGATATTTATATAAAACAATAGCTTAAAAAATAAGTCAAAAACAGCAAGAAAAAATTACCAAAATAGCCGGGTTCTGGCAGCTTTGCCGGTGGCATTCCGGCGGTAGTTTTGATGATTTTTTGGACCATTTTTGGGATTATTTTTTAAATAATTTTTTAATTATAAAATAGCAGTAAAATATACCTTAAAATTGTCTAAAAACCAGAAAAAAATTGGGCCAAAAACACTGTTCAAACAGGCGACAAATAGACCGACGGCAACAGCACCTGGCGGCATTGTTTGGGGGCTTTTCCGGGGCTATTTCGGCATTATTTTTGAGTTTTGAAGTGTTCTTTAAAGCATCATTTGGATGGATATTTGAGCTATTTTTCTAGAAAAAATGGGCACCAAAGAACCACTGGAAATAATCTAAATGGGCGGCAGTTTGTGCGACGACGCTAGTGGGCGGCGACAATGGCTTCTAGGCAGTTTTTTGGAAGTTCTTCGGGCTGTTTTTGAGCAGTTTTTTGACATAAAAATAGTACTTTTTGAGATCTTTCTTTTGGTATAAAGTACGTCGAAAACGGAGTTCGGAAAGAAATCAAAAAAGCCTCGGGAAGTTGGCGGCGCAGTGCTGTTGCAGCCAGCAGCATTTTTTGTGGTTCGGACAGTTTTTTTGGCCGTTTTTTGGGCTATTTTTGAGAATTTTTTTGACAAAAAAATTTCATATTTTGAGAACTTTTCAACGGTATAAAATTCGTCGAAAACAGAGCTCGGGTGAGGCGGCAAGAGCCGTTTGAAGTGGGCGGCCATGGGCGGCACCGGCGGGTTGGTGGTGGCTGGCGGTTTTCTGATTCTCCCAGGACTATTTTGTTATGTATTCTGATAGATATGGGACTGATTTGATATATATTGATATATCAAAAAGTATTAGGGAAGTCTAATGCAATCAGAACACAGGAATCAGTGATAAAAAAGATTATTACTGCTTATCCTGTTCGAGAGACTGAAACGCTTTAGTATTTTACTTGGATCATAAAATCGGGATATATGCATCATATTTATATATACATGAACTGCGTGGATGATTGCATATCTATTTTATCTATCCTATTAATTTGATTAATTCAAAAATTCGATTTTAATTAAAATATTTTGTAATAAAAAGTAAAATTAAGTTTTTTTTAATTAATTAATTTTAATTAAATGAAATTTTTTTAGATATTTTATTTTTTTTACAAAATATCACGTTTAAGATGATTTTCTATAAAATTAGATATCTTGGAAAATCGTGAGAATTAATTCTGGGTTTTTGGATTAATTAAATGAAAAAATATTTAATCAAAATAAATTATTATTTTTTGAAAAATACAGGACAGAAAATAAAATAAATAAATATCTTTAATCACTACTTTAGCTGAAAAAGTTGAAGGAAAAACTATGCATTTATTAAATTTTATTTGTTACGCATTTAAACACAGAAAGATATTTGATTCTTTCAGATTGTGTGATTTTCAAAATTAATAAATTTATTTTAATTAAACGAATTTTTGTAACTCTAAAAAATATTTTAAAAATTCAAATGGGAGGAAATTTATTCATAGATAAATTTCGCGGTCTCCATCACAAGTTTGTAGGCGATGTAATTAAACGCTGCATGTCGACAATAAGGTCTTCCTCCCCAACGGAAAGATTAATTGTGGTATCGTCAGTACAAATCTCCTTTAGAAATAATTCTGGATAATTGTTAGTGTGGATCACTTCTCCAACTGAATAGTTTATTGCGAAACAATTGATTTGGAATTAGATGATGGTTAACACTTAACTGTATATAATAGTATCCTCTCCAATTGAGTCACTGCTATTATATACTAGACCGAAACTATGTCAGCTATTTAATTTTACTTGTGATAGTTAGTTGCCTAGATAGTAAAATTAAAAAGAATTGGCCTGTCTTGTCTTATGAAGGAAAGTAGACGTCTTCCTAACGAGGCATGCTATTCTCAGGTTACCAAGCTGTTGGCGAATTAATTTTAAAATTGTAAAAGGAACCAAATTAAAATGAATTCAATGTTTTGCTCATCATAATTAACGATATTTTTTAATTATGTGATTCTTAGAATTAAAATAGTTTTTAACCCACTTGCTTCAATACTCAAAGAAAATAAACTAATAGGATCGAATTTTTTTGACTAAAAATGTAACTTGGATATAGCTTTAATTATCAATGGTATTTCTTTAATACCAAGAAATGTGTTTGTTTCTCAAAAAGGTTCTTCCTCAAGGTCGAAAGGCATGAAGAAGAAAAAGGTTAAAAAACTAGAATCCATGATTTCTACGGTAATTAGTGAGCCACGGACTGGTGTGAAAATGTCGAAAGGCAGATGTTTTCACTACCAACCAGACACGACACTAGAAAAAGTTATGTCTGAAATTTCTCAAAAAGTAGGACAAACATGGTAATTTATGTTCACTGGTTGTGGAAACATGTTTAGCGGTGTTATCTACCAGTACCTGGTGTGTAGATACGGGAGTCACTAATCATGTCTGTAATTCATTGCAGGGTTTTCAAGAAACTCGATAACTCAGTGATTGAAAAATATATCTGCATATGGGTAATAATACAAAGGTAACAGCAGTTGTAGTGGGAGATGTTACTCTCAATTTTAGTAGAGATAAGATTTTAATATTGAGAGATTGTCTAAATGTATCTTTCATTAGAAGGAACTTAGTTTCTGTTTCTAGATTGGTTAAAGACAGATATTTGATTTATTTTAATAACTCTATGGTTATTAATGATAATAAACGGGATATCTGTTCTAGTACATTGGTGGATGATCTTTATGTTATTACTTCAATCTCTCCTACACTGTAACTGACTGAAATGAATAACACATCTAATTTATCATATAAGAGAAAGTTTTTTTTTAATGTACCAAACGTTTCTTTAGCACTTACGCTTGGGTCATATTAATTTAAAAAGGATAAATAGACTGGTAGAAGATGGATC
Source organism: Heliamphora ciliata (assembly GCA_032360265.1). Taxonomy (NCBI): domain Eukaryota; kingdom Viridiplantae; phylum Streptophyta; class Magnoliopsida; order Ericales; family Sarraceniaceae; genus Heliamphora; species Heliamphora ciliata. The sequence continues at coordinate 3,315 of JAUMHN010415772.1, forward strand.
TTTGAGTTCATTGGAAGTGGAGACATTTCCAGTCTGTAAATCTTGCTTAAAAGGTAAAATGACCAAGAGGCCCTTTTCGGCCAAAGGCTATAAAGCTAAAGAACCGTTAGAGCTGATTCATTCTAATGTGTGTGGTCCTATGATAATCTGGGCTAGAGGTGGCTTTGAGTACTTCGTCAGTGTCATTGATGATTACTCAAGATATGGGTACATTTACCTGATACACCATAAGTCTGAATGCTTTAAGAAATTTAAAGATTTCAAGGCGGAGGTGGAGAAGTGTCTGAGTAAAAGTATCAAATCACTACAATCTAACCGTGGTGGGGAATACTTCTTTGGAGAGTTTAAGGACTACTTGTTATCAAAGGGGATCACATCCTAGTTGACAACACCTAGCACTCCACAGCAGAATTAGCATAGTAGAAAGAAGAAATATGACTCTTATGGAGATGGTAAGATCCATGATGAGTTATTTAAATTTACCCGATTCATTTTGGGGACTCGCTTTAGAGATAGCGGCTTACATTCTAAACATGGTACTTTCTAAGTTAGTACCTTCTACACCCATATAATTGTGGACCGGGCGTAAACCTAGTTTGAAACACATTCGGATTTGAGGGTGTCCAGCACATATGCTGAAAGGGAACACGGATAAGTTGGAACCAAGGATAAAAGTCTATTTCTTTGTGGGGTAACCCAAGGGAACGAAGGATGGTCTATTTTATAATCCTAAGGATCAGAAGGTCATTGTTAGCACTAATGCTTGATTACCTCGTCAGTATGGGAGGATTATCTTGTCATTGTGGGAGGATTACCAGGACAGGTGCAAATCAAAATCAGGGTGTTAATGCACAAGGTTTTCATTCTGTATAGCGTGTTACTGCTAGTACAAAGATACAGGTAGTGTCTTATCGTAGTGGGAGGGTTATTCATCAACCGGACAGGTATATGTTCTTGGGAGAGTCTTTTAACAGGATCTTGGCAGAACTAGATACCGAGCCCAATAACTACAATGAAGCACTTCAAGACAAAGAAGTAGATCTTTGGGAAAGGGCTATGAATTCAGAGATGAAATCTATATATTCTAGTCAGGTCTGAAAACTTGTAAAACCACCCAAAGGGATAAAATCTACTGGATGCAAGTGGATCTACAAGAGGAAGAGAGGAATAGACAGGAAGGTTGAAACTTTCAAAGCTAAGTTTGTTGCAAAATGGTTCACTCCGAAAGAATGGATAGATTTTGAAAAAATTTTTTTTGCCGGTAACCATGTTTAAGTCTATCGAGATTCTCTTATCAATTGCCGCTCATTTCGATTACGAAATCTGACAAATAGATATCAAGACAGCTTTCCTTAACGAAAGTCTTGACGAGTGTATCTATATGATATAACCTGACGGATTCATTGCAAATGGTCAGGAGCACATGTTGCGCAAGCTTAAGAGATCTATTTATAGACTTAAGCAGGCATCGAGATCTCGAAAGACTCGATTTGATCAAGCCATTAAGTCTTATAATTTTGATCAAAGTCCGTATGAGTCCTGTGTGTACAAGAAGCGTAACGGAAGCGTGGTGATCTTCTTAGTACTTTATATTAACGATATCTTGATCATCGAAAACGATGTGGGGGCATTATTTACGATTAAAGTATGGTTATCTGGGTAGTTCAATATGAAGGACTTGGGAGAAGCAAGTCACATCCTTGGGATCAAGATCGAAAACAACAGATGTTGGGCTTATCACAAGTAAAGTATATCGATGATATCCTTACTCGTTTTAGCATGCAGAATTCCAAGAAAGGGTTTCTCTCTTTTAGGCATGGAATCACTCTATCCAAGGATCAGTGTCTTAAGACACCTGATGAGATAGAGAAGATAAAGGCGGTTCCTTATGTTTCGACAGTAGGAAGCCTCATGTATGCTACGCTTTCCATTAGACCCGACTTGGCATGGTTAGCAGATATCAGTCTAACTCAGGGTAGGAGCATTAGACTACGGTAAAAAATATAATCAAGTACCTAAAAAGGACTAAGGATTATATGTTGGTTTACCAGGCAGATAGTCTAGTACCTTTGGGGTATACATACTTAGATTTCTAGTCTGATAGGAATTCTCGTAAGTCTATCTCGGGATATGTGTTTACCTTAGGAGGTGGAGCTATAATTTGGTGGAGTATCAAGCAAATCTGCATTGCTAATTCCACCCTAGAGGCCGAATATGTGGCAGCTTTTGAAGCAGCCAAGGAGGCCGTTTGCCTCAAAAACTTCCTGTTAGATCTAGAGGTGGTACGTTCAGTCCAGTCGATTATTACACTTTACTGTGACAATAGCAGAGCAGTTGCAAATTTGAAAGAGCCAAGGGTTTATAAGAAAGGCAAGCACATTAAGCGTAATTATCACCTGATACGAGAAATTGTACAGAGAGGTGTTGTTGCTGTGACCAAGATTGCATCAGGAGACAATTTTGTAGATCCTTTTACAAAGAGCTTATCGGCTAAGACTTTTGATAGTTATGTAGAGGGAATAGAAGTTAGATGTATGGTAGCATGATTTTAAGTATAAGTGGGATATTGTTAGGGTTGGTATACTGAAAACTATGTTTTTAGTATTTAATTTTATTTTTAATAAAATTAATTTTTTATTTTATGAGAATCTTCATGAGCAACGTATGCGTATTATTTCTTTAATATTATGCATGGATATCCGATATTCTGTATAGTATTTAATCTGATGTGTAGAGTACAACTTGCACACAGAAGATCAGATTTTAGGTTTTTGCAGAATATAAGTTTTATGTTCACAGGTTAGATGAGAATGGACATACCATCGGTATGACTGTGGTACATAGTTTTTGTAGATCTGTCTTAGTTACGGTAAAACAGATAATAATATCGTTTATTGTTCTACTTTCTATGCCAGTATACTTTGTGTGTATTGAACGGGACATTTGGGGCAATTAATTTTATATTGACTATATAAAACTTAATTCACACTCCAAGGTTATTATAAATAGTGCTTATCATCTCTATCTTGAAATAATTATTAATTTGCATATATTTAACATTCGTTGTTTTGATTCATTAAAGGGTGCGATATTATATGGGTTTATATTCCGAGTGAGTTGGATGGCGGTATTATTTATATGGTGAATATTAATTATTGACAGAATTTACGTCCCAAAAAATTGGGATTGATGACACTCCCTTAAAGAAGCATATAAGTTTTGACTGGACCAAATTCTGCAGCTGAATTTGATTATCCGGCAGTCAAACAAGTTAAGCGGAAGGGCTTGAGGAATATCAAGATGCCGATTAAATTAAATTGTCAGTAACTAAATTTAATTGGTGGGTATCGGAAATCTTAACATGGGGAGAAATGGTAAGAATTTAATAACAGGAGCTCAATGCTATATGGTCTTAGATTATGGGTCAAAGTGCAATTATAGTTCTTTAGTGGTGTGAACTGTAATTTAGTATTTTATGAAAATTACAGATATCGCTGCTTGTTTTCCAAAATTGCAGATACCGTTATGAGGTTTGCTCAATTTCGAAAATCGCTGATACGTGTTTATGTTTAACTAGAAGTCTTACTTATAATTACTCCCCAGGTCCCTACTGTAGCCCTATAAATATGCGGGTAGGCTGAACCAATTTCATAACTTGTCATCTAAGACTAAAACTATCCAGGTTTTACCGATACGCATTCTTGATAGATTGTAGCCCACCTTACATACAAGAATCGCATAAGGGAAACAATAGAAGATCTGATAGGAGTTTTAACTCGGATTCAAATCGTAGTTAAAGATTCGACTGATATATAGGTATTTTTCTAAATTAACTTCGGATGCACATGTTTTATTTTGATTGTTCGTTATCAAAAATTTTATCTGGAGCCCGTTTTGGCGTTTGTCTGTCCAGTTAATTTTCTCCATTAATTGTTTACAAAAATAAAAATTTTGACAGTCTTGCCTCCTACATGGGAAATGTCGAGTATCATAAGCCGTTTATAAAACCCAACATTGCAGAACCACTAGAGGCTAAGGTTGTTGAGTCAGTTGAAGCTAGTGGTTAGAAATGAACAGAGATTTTTAATTTTTTTTTGGTACTTCTATGTCTAATGGAGTTTCATTTAACTAGCAATGGTTTATGTGGTTTGAGTTTTTCAAAACATTTATGATTATAGAATAAACGGTAGAATTTTATTAATCTTTGTATGCAAATATCACAGGCTTACCGATTATATGAATAACTCAACCTCCCAAGTTTTAAAACAGTTTTCCCTCAAAACCATAAGCATTCATATAATCTAACAAGGTTCCACGATTTAAAAACAATATTAAACTCATTTAATTTCCAACTAGGTTACCACAACCACAAATGATTTACTATGTACCGATATTGTCGCATCTGGGACAAAGGTAACAACTATAGACTCTCAACCCATTGACCTAGGTTCGGGGCATCCAATGGCCCGCTAGGCAATTACAAGTTCCATACTTTGCTACAACAATAAACACCTCCCATTGAGGCAATCACTTTATTTACGGGGATTAATCCGAAGGAACGAAGCATCTACTTTGTGCAAATTTCTAGACTTTCACGAGGAACAATTGAGGCCTAAATTTGTGAGACCCGATTTCATTTTATTTTCGTAAAGTTTATTCGATGTTTTGGTTAGTGCTTTAATCGTTATTGAATATTATGTTCCTTTATGTGTTATGCATGTGTGGGCTTGGTCATGCATCTTTTGTTTGGATTTTTGCCCAACGATGACCGCTCGAGAAGAGCTTTGTTCGCTCGAGCGAGCTGGTGGCCGAGAGGTGATTCGGTGGAGGACCGCTCGAGCGAAGCTCTATTCGCTTGAGCAGATAGTCTGATCTGAGATATTTATAAGATAGCCCATACCTTGGGCTTTATGCCGAAGCTTTATGTGTAAGCTTCTTCTTTTCTCTCTAGAAAGATCGCTCAAACACTCTACCTTCTCTCTATCTTTTGGTTTGATTCGAGTTCGGATCTTGGCATTCGGATAGTCGATCCTCGATATTCTGGCCGTGGGCTTCGCTTTCATCAGAATGGAATCATGTTTTGGCGACTTTAATTTCTCGCCAGTGTTCAAAACTTTGAGTTTTAACTTACCGTGGTAGGATCCTAGACTATCTTGTCTTAAAGGGACGCTACGTGAAGTTTTACGCATTTTCACCGTTTAAAAATGCATTAAATCATGAACTTTGTGTTTAAACCGTGTTTGGGCGGCCAAAAAGCATATTGTGCATTTTTATGGTTTATTATAAGGTTGGTGGGCGTATGTGTCGTGTTATTTTCAAAAAGAGGAGCTTTGAAAACCAAAAAGATTTATGCAAATATTTGCAAAAACCAAATTTTGGAGGTTTGGAGCTAACCCTTGAGGTTAGCCTCATTTTAACGTTTGTTGGTCTCTTTGGTTAGGTGGATGACGTTAATATGTGAATGTGATGTTTGTAGATGGCTGTGTGCATACAAACATTGGTTCGTTCATTCATGCATTAGTTGGGGCGGATATTGGTCCCTCGGTGAAAGCCCATAAAAAAATGCATAATGAGGGGCAAATTTTGGTCCTATAGTGAAAGCCTATGACGATGCATGAGTTGCATGTGAATCATTATGGGTTGTGCAAAACCGTAATTGAGGCTCGTGTGAGTCGAGATATTCATATATTTTGTGTTAGCATGTTTAGCTTTTATTTCATGCTAGTATACTTTCTATTGAACCTCGACTCATGGTGTGGGAATTAGAAACCTTTTTTAGGTACACGTGATCGCTCGAGATGATTTTGAGGAGCCAAAATGTGAGACCCTAACCTGTGTTATTTTAAAAATGATTAAGTGTTGATGGGAGAAGGAATAAAATGTGATCTTGGTGACGTTCTAGGTGAGTATTTCGAACTTGGATGCACATGAAAGATACGATTGGGGATGAGTACGATGTTCTAAAGGATGTCCGAACAAAAATATGTGAAAAGTGTGTAAAGAAAAGTGACGTACCTTTACTAATTTGGTCATAACATTTTGTACACGATGAATCCTGGCATTAGGTTTGAACTATTAAAAAGTTGACTTCTGGGGCTTCAGTTTCAGCACAAGAACGACCCTATTTGGAGTTTGGATGAAAGACATATGCTTGTTCAAAGTCGGGCCAAAAGTGCAATCGCGGAGACTGATCGAGCGGTCAAAAGACCGATTGATCGGTCTGTGTCAGGCAGAGGCTATAAATTTTGGGTTTTAGGTTTGTTTTGCCATTCTCTCTTCTCTCCTCTCTCTCTAAAGCTTATGGAATGATCTAGGGTTTGATTTTTGGGGTTCCTTGTAGCTTTCCATGTTCGTGGAGGGCGAGATCTTGCCTTTTCCTTGAACGAGCCACCATTGGAAAGTGTGGATGTTTGTTGGAAGCCCCTCCATTGTTGCGCATTTTGGGCTTTGGTAGGTTTAATTCTTGATGGTGGGATATCTATGAGGTAGGATCTAGACTACCTCTTATGATTTGTTGTTATTTGTGTTGATTACTTTCATTAGAATAAACCCTAGCTTGACATATATATAAAATTTGAATCTTGAGTTGGGTTTCTAAGAAAGGTGGTGTGTATGAATCCTATGTCAAGTACTTAGGGTTTATTAAGTTCATGGAAGACAAACAAAAATTAGTGAGTTTGGGATTCGTTACATTAAAGGGAATTGTGGAGGGTTGAAGCTTTTAAATTATCGTTTGGGAAAGGTAATTTGATACCAAATGAACTAATGTCGATTTTCTAGCTAAGTTTAAAGATTTTAGAGCTAATTGATGAAACATGGTTACGTGATTGGGAAATTTTGAGAAAAATTGGGGTTTTGAGAAATAGTTGACCGTGGTTTTAAGAAAATATTGTATAAAAAGGTTTCCGGTTGGTTTTTGCTCCACATAGACTTTTATGCCCTGAGGGAAATTTTAGAATGACTTTTCCTCTTTTTCAAAGGTAAATTCTTGGCTCAAAATGTGTTAAAAGGTATGAAGATTCTTTTATGTGTTGAAAATCAGACTCTTGGCTTGAAAAAGAACCTGGAGCACGATTGATCGATAGGCTGATTAATCGGTCTATCGAGCGATGTCTCGATCCTCTCGATTCTCTTGTGTAGGAAAGAGACCGATCGATCGATTTTTTCACTAATCTATTGGTCTGGGTTTTTTAAAAAATTTTTTTTTTGATGTTTTGTTTAAAGGCTTGGCTTTTTGGGAACCATGACCCTAGTTTTCTAGACTACTCTTTTACATTAATTAAACCCTTGGTTGGGTACTTTTTGAAAGGTTATAAACTCGTTGATTATTTTTCCTTTTAATTGTGTTGAAAAATAATAATAATAATAATAAGTTTTGGTGGGTTTGGTTTATAAAAAAGGGTTATTTAGGGGTTGTGGCTTGGCATGGTTATCATTTAGAATTTCAAGCTTTTGGAAGGGAAAATGGATCTCAAACTTATCTATATATGCATATGATGGGTGGATTTCCTTTTTCTTCAAATGATATGCTCACTATTTAATTAATTTTGTGTTGATAAATGAAAGGTGAATTATGAGAAGTTATTATTTGAAGTTGTAATGCATTAGACATGAAAGGAAATTGGAATACTCAAACGGAACATGATTTGAAATTGAAATAGAAGACTTGAAATGGGAATTAAAATAAGAATATTTGAAAGTGATTGGGAGAGGAACTAGATGTGGGGTTGAACTCCCGGGTTTTATTCTTTGAAAATGAAATTATCAATGAATAATGAACCGTGTGGATTAATGTGGATTAAGTTGGGCTTGAGGCTCCTCGGTGAAAGATCGAAAACTTATACAAGATGGGAACCACATGTCCACGGGTTAGTTCCTGAAATGTGGTGTTGCGCCGTAGTGAGTTATAGAGCTATCTATTACCCAATGGCTTCGCATAGCCTATTGGGAATAATAGGAAGGGGTTTCTATAAGCTGCACCTGACGCCGGTTCATTGTTGTGATACGATTTTGTGAGAAATCGGGTATTGATAAGTAAAAAGAAATGTTTTGAAAAAGGGCTCAATGAATTAGAAAGATGAAGTAAAGAGATGATGTTATAACAAATGATTAAATGAATGGAATAAATTGGTGTGTGTGGTATGTTTGTGTTAACGGAGAATGAATGAATAAAACTTGTATGCCTTTTACTTCGATTGCACCCATCACACCTCACAAATCATACATAACACCTGAGTTAGTTTTTATTCTACCAAATTTGGCTCATGTATATATACCAAAACTTTTTAGGTCTCGAGGATTAGGGGCATGGCAAAGGGGAGTTTTAGGAGAGGCTCGATGAAGGATTTAGTGTTATCATTTGTATTATGTTTGTACATAAAACCAAATGGATGAATGTAATTAATGTGGAAGTTTATAGTTGAATATATGTTGTCACATGTTCTGAGGAGGTTTTGTAAATAAGCTTTGAAGCTCAGTTTATTTAATTTGAATCTTTTGAATGCGTTGTTCAACATCATGTTGTAGCATTATGTTAATGGTTGGAAAATTATGGATGGATATCGTTCCTGCATGGTTTGTCTTGGCGTGCAGTTCTCGGACTCGGGGTTTAGGTCGTGACAAATGGTATCAGAGCTCTAGGTTCGAATATTTAGGAGCCGTGAAAAATTAAGATAACCCTTATGTGAGAATTGTTTTATGAGATTAGGCACTACTACACGGCATGAATTGTGTGTTTGCATGGGTTTGCGGTTAAATTGTTTTGTGCATGTTACGTGTTTATATGAGCATGGAGGTTGAGTCTTGGGGTGATGTGGCATGCCATTTGGCGTCCAATCAACTACTTTAGGGTTCAAAATAGAAAAGCATTTAACCGACATTCTTTCTATGAGAAATTTGAATTAGTTGCCCGGATTATCGCGTTACTCTGAGGTTCTCCCTCGATATGTGAATATATGTTGATGTGTTGTGACTAGGTGGTGAGTAGAATGAGTAGTGTGTAGCTTGGCTTTAGAAGGCTAAGTTGAGTTTAACTTAGTTGAGAGTTGTGATATCCTCATTATAAGAGCTAAGCTCGTGGGGCTAGGATGATTTGTGGTCCGGATGGTGGTATAGGTTGTGGAAGTGTGACCCAGTGGTCAGTGATCATGGTGGGTGTAAGCCCTTGAGATGAGCATTTGTTGTTTGGAATGTGTTGTACCCATGTGAGTTGGGGCTGACCATAGTTAGTTTCCCGTTATGTGTTGTGTTACAGTAGCTTGATGAATGAGTATAGTAGAGTGTTTGAAACCTCTTGGAGGTCGTTTGTTGAGGTTGGATATGAGGCATGGTTTTAGGCGCGTTGAGGATTTTGTACTTCTTGAGTGGTGCTATATTATGACTCGTGTGCCTCGAGATTGGGTATGGACAAGAGCATGGTAGATGGGAGCATAGTGGATGAGAGTATAATATCCTCCGGCCTAAGGCGTGTTAGAAAGTCTGAGCATAGACAGTGTGTGGGAATGTCTCTTACCTTGTGGAGTGTTGCTGGTAGCCATAGTGATGCCAGATAGTTTTAAGAGTCGAATGATGACCCTTGAGCTTCTTTTGAGGCGTATTGCTAAGTTACATCCTTTTATGGGAGTTGGGAGTTGTACGATGATAAATATGTGGGTTAGAGATGTTGTCGATGGATTGATTCTCGAGTGATATACACGTATGTTCGGTGAGAAGCATATCAGTGGTAGTTGTGATGTGGTGAATGATGATCTAATATTATTTGTGAGACCCGATTCCTTTTCTTTTTGGAATGCATGTATATTTGTCTATCGCTTTGCTCGTTGTAGAGAGTAGCATGTTTTGTATATGTGTTATACGTGTTATGCATATAGGGGTTTGGCTTAGTTTCTTCGTTTGATTTTTCTCCCAGCGATGATCACTCGAGCGATGGTTGTGCGCTCGAGCGGGCTGGTGGTAAAGTTGGGGTCGGTGAGATGCCGCTCGAGCGGTGGGTGAGTGCTCGAGTAGTGGTATGGCAGAGATGTATGTCGGCAGGGGTCCGCTCGAGCGGTGGAGGCCTAGCGCAAAAATCTATAAGTCTACAAAAATATCTTTGGAGTCTCGGTTTAAAAAAATTCTGATGGAAGTATGTTTTTACATGCTCGCTGATCTCCATAATTGATGGATTAGATCTTTTTTTATACGTGTGATGTGTAACAGTTTTGTGAGTTTTTATAGTTAAGCTACGGTTGATTTTTAAATGATTTCCATAGATGTACCGGGGCAGTGGGTGTATTGAGTTGGGCTTCTATTGCTTCTTGGTGAAAGTCCAAAAACGTGCGCAGAGTGGGTTTGCTACGGTCCTTCGGGTTAATCCCCGTAAACGTGGTTTGGATGCTACTTACATCGGTCGTGGAAATCCGTAAAGAGGTAGTTGTCCCGTGAGTGGCTACGTTGTCATGACTCCGTATAGAACTTGTCATTACCTAGCAGGCCTTAAGTGGTTCAGGACTAGGGTAATGGACAGGAGTCTATAG
>JAUMHN010415782.1:0-13824 GCA_032360265.1 Heliamphora ciliata
TCCACCCCCTTATTAGGGCCGGCCACCTAGGGAGTAATCCCTAGGTGTGCCAAAAATAAAAAATGCCCTTCATTTTTTAATCTAATCCCTGAATGTCCTTGGCAGTAAAACCGGCATTCTAATTAAATTAAATAATAACCGAAACCAATAAGAAAAGTATCCGTGCGTGTAGTGGGTTACGTGAGGGATCACGAGAAAGATAAATATGAAATTATAAATGCAAAACCATCTCAAATTGTTTCTCATTAATATGCCAGGGATTCAGAATAAAATAGATAAAAAGTATGACTTTTCAGTAGACATTCCCAACATAATGCCCCTCAGACTGTGCCCCTAAAGCTCCATGTTGTGACTTACCCTTCATAATCTTGCGGCTCTCCGCTATTGCATTCTCAACCCAGATTGCGGGCTCCACCCGCTCTATGTAGACCCAAGACCCTAATTCTACGATCCTATCCTTGATCGAGGGCCGAATACCCCTTTCAAATCATTTGGTGCGTAACTCCTCCATTACCACCATCTTGGGTGCAAAACGCGATAGATTCACGAATTTGGCCTCATATTGGACCACGGTAAGATTTCCCTGAATAAAAGAGAGAAACTCCTCTAGATACATATCCCTCGAAGACCCTAAAAAGTACTTTTTCAAGAAGACTCTGGTGAAGGCGGCCCACGTGCCCTCCATCGTCATCTTAACAAACTCCCACCACTCCCGAGAATCCTCCCAGAGTTGGAACGCCGCCAACTTCACCCTTAACTCATCATCTATAATCTCTAAAGTGTCGAAGATTGTTATGGTCACCTCCAAACACTCAGTAGCCACCCTAGGATCTGGCTCCCTTGAAAAGGTTGGAGGCTCCAACTGCGAAACTCCCACATAGCAACACTAGCCCTTGGCTCGGGAGCCCTTGCTCCTACCCTAGCTGTCTCGACTAACGCTCTCATTGTCGTGAGCATCTTCTAAGTCACAACTATTTTGCCCACTTGTTCCTGCGGGGCATGCACATCCCCTTCCTCTAGAACCTAGGTATAAGCACAACCTCGACCGCGACCCCAGCCTCTACCTCGTCTCGGTAACATTGTTCTATATAAGAAAAGAACCAAAGAAGATATCAACAACAAATCTAAACCCACCTCTCTCTCACGGACAACACCGTCCCTCAACATAATACCACATAACACATATCATCGCATTAACACACCTTATGCAACACACAACGAGGAGAACTAATCGGAATGACACACCAATTTGGTTAACTCATTTGGATTTCAAGTTAGAACGGACGTCGGCAAAATGCCTTTCTAACTCGAACCCCAAACTAGTCGATCAGTCACCCAAGGGCAAGACACATCATCCAAAGTGTCCCACCTCCATACCCAAATACCACATAGCATGCAAATGTCAAATTATATTCAAGATATTTCATGCTAATACACCAAGACATGATTGTCACACATCAATGTATACTCTCACGCAATGGATCAACCACTATCGCAGTTCTTACGTATTCAAACCCAATGCTCTGATACTAATCTATAACACCCCGACTTCGTAAATAAGAAAAACCCAAAGATCCACAAAGAAAAAGCCCCAAAAGAGAAACATTTTACCAAAAGTAAATGATGATTTAAGGTATAAATTACACAAAACAAGGTTTAAAACCCTTAAGAAACACCCCTTTGAAGAACAGGCTTCAAAATAAAAATGCACAAAAATCGCCCAACCAGCCAGACTGCTTGATCGGTCAAAATATTGCTTGAGTGGTCCCTCAGAGGTTGCAACATTTTGGTTAGCAGACTGAGAAACTAAGAGGTTAACAAGACCGCTCGATAGACCGCGCGGTCCATCGAGTGGTCCAGCTCTTGACAGCTTTTTCGAATATGCTTTCAAAAACTTGATTCCTCACCATGACCCATTTGAAAAGATAAGACTTTCATGATACCCATTTGATAAGTATAAGAGCAAAGGGGTTGAGAAAACATCTTAAAATATTTCCAAACCATAAGAAACCATCATCCGTTCGTCGTACAACCCTTGAAACCACGACAACGTCCTTTCATGCATGCAAGATAAGAGTGTGTGTCCTTAAGGCCTTACAAAAGGGATACCCACCGAAACCAAGTACCGAAACATTATATCGAATGAATTACATTTACAACATATACATTTCTCAAAAGATATTCCTATAAGCGTGTAATTTTATTCCTAAAAGCTTCAAAAATGATCATTGAGACTAAGCTTCACATTCGACCACCTTTTTTCTAGTATCACCTGAAATGGTTTAAGCATCATGAGTCGAGACTCGTAGAAAAATGACTAAATATAAACATATACATGACATGAAATAATGATTAAGTGAATGCACAACACCCTTAAGCCAAAAATCAAATCCACTTTCCTTATAAATTCTCGTTCACATAACCGATTTTCTTTCTTTATTAAGACCAACACATACACACATTGTTTAGTCTTCACTCTCACTGTCTCCACCCCAACATAATTATCAAGGTTCTCCATTTCATTTCCTTATTTCACAATATAACCACATCCCATGGGTTCACACACACCTTACATTCTTTGATTTAATTAAGTATCGAGACCGAACGGCACCTATAGATCTTGGCATATTTATCACCATCGGGCCACGCGAGGCCCGATGGATAAATACCCATTCTATAGCCCGACACGGAGAACACATTTTTTATTTCTCTAAAAAACATCGATAGGTGGGCCGTCCAAGAGTATGCTTTTTAGGACTTTCATCGAGGAGCTACTCAAGCCCAATCTTAGTTATTCAATTCAATAGCACAGTATCTTAATTATATTATTCACATTTATACCACTACGAGTCCAACTGTCGAACCGGTTCCTCTCGCCAAACCTAACACTATTAAGGTTTCAATTATCAACAATTCAAATATCAATATCATCTTATATTTGAATTTACCTGGCAATTATAATTAAGTCACGTAACTCATGCTTTCAATACATCCCACAATCCTTGGAATTTATTCAAAGTTAACAAGGCAACACTAGACCATTTTCACGTATTCCTAAGTTTCATGAAATCTACTTATTAAGAGATGATACAAGTCCCAATTTATAAAAAATTCAGCCAATTTCACCATTCAAGTTCAACAACTCAAAATTCCCAAATCTCCATGGCTTTGACAAAACGAAATCCTAACTTTTCAAAACTCAAATTAAAGATTCCCACGTGATAATATCAAGATCAAAACACCACAAATCTTCCAAAATCTTGAGATTTAACATGCATTAACCCCAACCCATAACCTAGGGTTTCCAAAACATATAATTTTTATATTTTCATGGATAGACTCGAAATATCTAACACATGTCAAACAAATCTTCACAGATAGTCATAGATCCTATCTCTTAGATGCTCAAACAATCTAAGATGAGGCTGAAGTAAGCTCCAACCAAGAAGAATGCTAATCGAAGGGTGAGAACTAAGCCTCCAACGCACGAGCCCACGCCTCCAACAGTAGAGAACCACGCGGAAGCAAGAAGAAACCACCAACGAGGAATGGCAAGGAGCCCAAAGGGACTCTAGAGAGTATGCCTAGGGTTTCTATCTGATTTTAAGAGAGAGAGAGGAGAAGAGAGAATGAAACAAAACACCTCAAACCCGCAACTTAAAGTCTCTCCCCGCCACAGACCGCTCGATCGGACTCGGGATTGCTCGAGCGGTCCCTCACTGGACAGCACACCAAGGAAAGGAAAAGTGTATATAGCTTCCAGATTTTGTCACAACGCCACAAGACTCGTTCATGTTAGTTCTAGGCAACCTAAGAGGGGGTGAATTGGGTCTTAAAAAAAGTAATAATAATTTTTAAAATTTTTTTAAAAACCTTTTAATATAGTAAACAAATATAGCAAGATGATCAAAGATTAAAGCAATGCAAATATTAAAGAAGTTAGGGATAGAGAGAATGAATCAGACACCAAGGATTTATAGTGGTTCAGTTTCTTCCAAGTCTACGTCCACTCCTCAAGTTTTTTCTTAAAAATTTTTACTATGTAGAAGGCTTCATGGGCGCATTCAAAGTCTTACAATCTCAAGACTTCACTTGAAAAAATGAATGTTTACGGGCACATTCAAAAACCTATAACAGCTTCAAGATAATCCTATAAAAAGAATTTCTTATTTTTTTTCTAATCACTCTTAAACTCTTCTTTGATGAGAATTACTCACTCACTCAAAAGATAAAGGGTGACTCACCCTTGAATACAATAAATGAAGTGATTAAATGAAAAACACTCACCCTCTTTATAGAAATTGATTGAGAATAAATGAAGAGGTAAAGAGGGATGAGATACAAAAGCTGGAGTTCAGCAATAAATGAAAGCTTGAATATTTGAGAGTTTAAATCAAATAATAGAACAGTGATTATAAGTCTCCAGTTGGATTAATTGCTGAGAAGTAACTCCTTATATAAGCTCTGGAGCATTCATGACCGTTGGAGATAAGTGAAGGCATTAAATGCTAAAAATTCAACCGTTGAAATATGTCACGAATTTGAATTTATGTCGCAGGTGTCAACACATATTCTTTAGGATTGACACAAAATGTCTAGGGTAAGGATCTTCAAGTGATTGGATCAACACAATTCTTCTGAGGTGTCGACACAATTTCTATAATCTTCTTCACCAACACAATGGTGTCGACACAAATAAATATTGTGTCAACTCATTAGTTCTTCAGCATCCGGGAGATGGCACTTTGTGTCGACTCAAATCTTCTTGGTGGCGACACTAAAATTCTGCAAGAACCCTCGGGATATTTGTGTCGACTCATTTGGACACTGGTGTCGACACTAAAATTCTTTAGGCGGGCTCGGGATATTTGTGTTGACTCATCTTTAATTTTGTGTCAACACCCTAAGTCTGTAGGTGGCCTCGATACTTTTGTGTTGACTCATCTGACATTTGTGTCAACTCAAAGTTACGAATAAAAAAAGTGAGGAACCACTTTTGTGTCTACTCATTGTGAGTCCAGAGAGCTTCGGCTCTTTTGTGTTGACATAAAATTTATTTGTGTCGACACTAACTTTTAATCCCTGAAAACAACTTCAATGACAAGTTAGGGTGTCAAATCATTTGTTCAAAGGTGTTGACACATTTGCTATCTTCAAGTATACTTTGCCTTAAAGTTTTGACTCAATTATTAATTAGGTTCAACACAAAATATTCTCAAGAATACTTAAGTGTTTTAATCTTTTTGAGAGATAAGTCATTTCTTTTGGCTAAAGGTGTCAACTCATTTGTTCAATATGTGTCAACACTTTCTTTTTGAAAAATATAAATATTATCTTTTTAAAACCATTTATTCTTAAAAAATTAATTATGAAAATCATCAAAATCAATATTAAAAACCCTTGCGCTAATAATCTCCAAATTTTTTATGATTACAACAAATCCAATATTTTTTAGAAAACATTTAAAAAGATTTTTAACAAGAGTTATCCCCTTATCGATGTGCCTTAAATAAAATATGCAATTACGAAGGCTAGGCATTAAATGATAGTATACATTTTTAAGATAATTTGCAATCTAAACTTAGAAGTATTCTGAATTTATTAAAATTTGTGCAACACAACAAATATGTGCAAAGTGATTTTTCAAAATCCAAAAAGCCATACATATAGATGAGCTATCAAAAAGAATTTATCATACACAAATATTCATCCATAAGCATAAAAGAGTTTAAACCATTCAACCAAACCATTCAATCACAACAACAACAAGAAATGTATGTTGAAGATTACATCTTCTCCTTCAATATCAAAAACTACTGAATGAAATGTTTGTAAATGTTTTGTTACTTCTTCACTTTCTCTGCCTCTCCCCTTCACTTCACCTTCTCCCTTTTTAAAAACAACAAAAAAGGGTAATCATTGGTTGTCCATGAATTTTTTGAAATGCTTCTTCGCTTCAGCTTTCTGTTTGCACGCAGAGGCTCGTTTCTTGAAGGATTGAGCTTGTTCATCTTTGGCTTCAGCTGCTGCCATAGCTTCAAAAGTGGCAGCCAAGGCAGGATCTGCTTCACACTTTAAACGTGCAGCTTTCTCTTCTTTGGTTTCCTTGGGCTTAAACTGCTTGCTCCAAGCGTCGTGAATTCATTGAAGATGTTCCTCTACTTTTTGAGAGTTGGCATGCACAGCTGTGATAATTTCTTGGACATATTTTTTTCTCACCTGCTGAAGGATGGCTTTGTTGCAATTTACTATGGAGACAATGCTGTCATTCATTATTTTGCAAAGGGCTCTCTCAACATCTATTACATTCTCAACGTTGTGCCGAAGGACACGGTTGGTTTTATCTAAATGCTTAACTTTTTTAGATAAGGAAGATAAGGTGTGATTGAGATTAAACAGGTCTTGATCGACCTTGTTTTGGAAGGAAGACATGAAAGAAGATAGGCCTTTGATCAAGGAGACAACCTCAGAAAGATCAACAGTAAGAGAAGCAGATGGAGCATGAACATGGGTCGGAGGAGGAGGAGCATGAGAAGAACCAGTAGTGTCTGTCCTAGTGAAAGGTGGAGCAAGAGAATCAAAAGTAACACGAATAGGAGAAAAGTCTCGTGATGCAGATGGATTACGAGAAACAGATGGCGTACCACGCTTGGTGGTCCAAACTCCTTCAACTTAAGAGATTTGCATATGATTCAAAGTAGAAGCGCCATACAGATCATGTTTAGAGAATGGAACCATCTTCTCTGCAGATAAGTATATGCCAAAGTGGCGAAAGATTCGGGTAAAATATATAGCATGTGGAAGAGAAGAATTGGACTTGTTATTGGACTGCAACATGCCAAAAATGAACAAAAAATCTAGGTTTAGGTTCTTTTGTTCCAAGATGCACTACATGATGAAAACATGCATGTAAGCAACATCACCAAATTTGCCCATTTGAGGAAGAAAAATATGGTTCACCATATAGTGTAAGATTCGCATATCTGACTTAAAGGAGTTTGCTTCTAAGGGCTTAGAGGGGTCAATCTCATCATTCTCAAAAATGTTTCTCACAGCATCAGAAAAAGAGATCAATGTCAAAGGGTCTTTTGTTGCAAGGAATACAAATATCTCCTTCTAAAACACAAAGAATTTCATTTATGATTAAGGGGATCAAGTGAATCTCAACACCATTCACCCACGTGGTGATGGTGGTGGTCGGTATCAAGGAGACATTAAAGTGAGCATAGAATAGTTTGACGAGTGTGGGATAGTGAGGTTCACGAATTTATAAAAGTCTATCTCATTCAAGACTAGAAAAGAGATACTTGAATCGCATTTCAATAGAGTCGAAAAAAGAAAAATCTACACTACGTTTAGGAATAACTTTGCGATTTACAAAAAAAGAGAAATAGAATTGTTGAAACTTGGGGGATTTGAAACTTACGACTTCGGACATTGCAACATCCGCCGTAGCCGTCGAGGTGGTCGTCTTCTTCTTTTTGGTGGCCCTAGGGTTCGAAGAACCCGTTTCGCCAATGCGCTTTGTGCCCTTTTCCATCATCTTTGGTGGCATTTTGTTTGATTGGAGTGAGATTTGAAGAGAGGATGAAGGTGGAGACGAAGAGTTTACACGATTTTTCGAATGAAGAAAAATCGTGGGAGATGAATAGTTTTATACAGACAGAGAGGGAAAAGATGCGACGTGTGGGGACCGACGCCTCTTTATATAGGCATAAGATTTGTGTCGACACAAATGTCATTTGGGCCGACACTTTTCTTCGCAAGTGTTGGTATTTGAAACAAGAAATTGTGTCGACACTTTTTCAGAAGGTGTTGACACTTTCGGCTATTTGAGTAGACACAATTGAGCGTTTAGTCGACACAAATTTACCAAGAGTCAGAGAATGAATTCGAGTCGACACTATATAGAAAGGGGTCGACACTTTTCTTCGCAGTGCCACTTCTATACAGTTTTGGGTCAACTCAGCACACATATGTGTCAACACTCTTTCAAGTGGTGTCGACACTTTTCACACGTCAATCAAGAATATCAAAGACATTGAAATGCATTAAAAAGACATGATTAGTATGGTATATTAATCATGAATTATGAGCACATAGTATACCAAGTTCTCTTCTAATATAGCAGATTCTTTCTTCATTTAAGGGTTTTGTGAAAATGTCAGCTAATTGGTAATCTGTGCTTATGAATTCAAGTTCGATATTACCTTTTTACACATGATCTCATATAAAATGATGTCTAATCTCTATGTGTTTAGTTCTTGAGTGTTGTATGGGTTCTTAGATATATTAATTGCACTTGTGTTATCATATTTTATAGGGATATGATCTAAACAAAAATCATAGTCCTCCAATTGTTATTTCATCCAAAGAACTTGTGCACAACAGCTTTCAGCTGCAATGTACTCTGGCTCGGCTGTAGACAAGGCTACTGAGTTCTGTTTCTTGCTGAACCAAGAGATTAGTGAGTGTCCTAGGAATTGACAAGTTCAACTTGTGTTTTTTCTATCTACTTTGTATTTGGAAAAATTAGCATTTGAATAACCAAATAACTCAAATGCTATTTCTCTAAGATAGAATAATCCTAAGTTTTATGTACCTAAGAGGTATCTAAAGATGCGTTTAACAATGGTCACATGTGATTCTTTAGGATTTGATTAGAATCTAGCACACATGCATACACTAAACATAATATCAAGACAGCTAGCAATTAAATATAATAGAGATCCAATTATGCCTCTATATCGCTTTTCATCTACTGCTAAACCATCTTTATCTTTGTCAAGCTTTGTTGTAAGACACATCAGAGTTTCCATAGGTTTTTCTTTCAGCATGTCAAACCTCTTTAATATGTCCTTTGTGTACTTAGCATGATTGATGTAGATTCCTGATTGAGTTTGTTTGATTTGAAGTCCAAGGAAGTAGTTGAGCTCACCCATCATGCTCATCTCGAATTCTCCCCGCATACACTTGGCAAAGTCCTTGCAAAAAGATTCAATAGTTGAACTAAAAATAATATCATCTACATAAATTTGGACAACTAGTATGTCATTTTTTTTAGACTTGATGAAAAGAGTGGTATCAATTTTTTCTCTTAAAAACTCATTTTCAATCAAGATTTTGCTTAGCCTCTCATACCAAGCTCTACGTGCTTGCTTTAAACCATAAAGAGCCTTGGTAAGTTTGCAAACATGGTTTGAAAAATCTAAATTTTCAAAGTCAGGAGGTTGTTTCACAAAAATTTTCTTCGAGATAAAACAATTTAAAAAGGCACTTTTGACATCCATTTGATAGAATTTAAAGTTTTTAAAGTATGCAAAAGTAAATAACATCCTAATGGCTTCAAGCCTAGCCATAGGAGCAAAATTTTTATCAAAATCGATGCATTCTTCTTGATTGTAACCTTGGGCTACCAATCGAGCTTTATTCCTAAGAACTACTCCATTCTCATCCATTTTGTTTCTAAAAACTCATTTCGTACCGATGATGGAGTGTTCCTTAGATCTTGGAACTAAAGTCCAAACCTTGTTTCTTTCAAATTGATTAAGCTCTTCTTGCATAGCCAAAGTCTAAAACTCATCGTTTTCGGCTTACTCAAAATATTTTGGTTTAGTCTGGAAAAGAAATACTAAATTATCACAAATATTATGTAGAGAGGATCGAGTTTTGATACCTTGAGATGGATCACCAATGGTAAGATCTTTTGGGTGACAATGAGCATACTTCCACTCTTTAGGTAAATCTAAATTTTCAGGATTTGAAGATCCAGCAGCCTGTTGGACTTCAAGTTGTTGAGGATTTGAAGCTTTCTCTTGATTTGGTTCTTTCTTTTCTTTGATGAAGATGTCTTCAACACCTTTTTCTATGTCAACTAAGTTATCTTCACAAAAATCTTTTGAAGAACCAAGGTTAGCTTCATCAAAAATAACATGTATAGATTTTTCAACAACTAGGGTCCTTTTGTTGAAAACTCTATATGCTTTGCGAGATATAGAATATCTTAAGAAAATACATTCATCAGATTTTGCGTCAAACTTGCCCAAAAGTTTTTTGTTGTTATTCAAAATAAAAATTTGCACCCAAATGCGCAAAAATAACTGATATTAAGTTTTCTTCCATTCCATAGCTCATATGGGATTTTCTTGAGAGAAGCTCGTATCATAATTTTGTTTATTATAATGCAACCGGTATTGACAGCCTCGGCCCAAATGTATCATAGTAGGTTATTTTCACAAAGTATGGTTCTAGCCATTTCTTCTTAAGTCCTATTCTTCCTCTCAACAACTATATTTCGTTGAGTGGTTCTAGGAGCAGAGAAGTTATGATTAATTCCATTTTCATCATAAAATTTTTTAAAATCTTTGTTTTTAAATTCTCTATCATGATCACTTCGGATACTTGTAATTTCAAAATATTTCTCATTTTGAACTCTCCGAGACAGTTTTGCAAAAGAGACAAAGACTTCATCCTTATGAGCTAGGAAAAGCATCTAAGTGTATCTAAAGAGATCATCAACAATAATAAAGACATATCTCTTGCCTCCAAGACTTAAAGTCCTTGTTGGACCAAATAAGTCCATGTGCAATAGTTGTAATGGCCTAGAAGTTAAAATCTCATTTTTGAAGTGAAAATAACTTCTAACTTATTTTTCTTGTTGACATGCATCACACATTTTGTCTTTTTTAAATTTAATTTGGGGTAACCCAATTACCAATTCTTTTTTCAAAAGTTTGGAAATTAATTTCATATGTGCATGTCTAAGCTTTCTATGCCACAACCAACTATTATCACTTAAGGTGGCTAAGCACTTGTTATCATTTTTAGAAAAATCATTTAGAGTAAATGTGTAAACATTTTCATACCTATGACCTTCAAAAATAACTTTGTCATTGGATAAATCTTCAATAACACACTTAGCATGATCAAAGACAACTTTGTGGCCTTTGTCATAAAGTTGGCTTATGTTAAGAAGGTTATGTTTCAAACCATCAACAAGCCAAACATTTTCAATAGAAGGGAAAGAAATTTTATCGATACAACCAATTCCTATGATTTTTCCTTTACTATTGTCTCCAAATGTCACAAATCCAACATCTTTTGGTTTCAGAGATGCAAACATCGATTGGTCGCATGTCATGTGTCTTGAACAAGCGCTATCGAGATACCACATCCTCTACTTGAATGAGGATTTGAGACATACCTGCAAGGAGAATCATGTTTTAATTTTTGGTACCCAAATCTTCTTGGGTCCTTTGGTGTTAGTTCCTTGAGGATGTGTTCTTTTAGGAACCAAAACCTTCTTGACAAAATTATTTGAAAGTTTTCTATGTGGACAGCGTATGACAGTGTGTCTATGTTCATAGCAATGAAAACAAGTGTCATTTGTATGATTAGAAGATGCCTTGACAAAAATGTTACTTAAGAACTTTTGTTTCTTCTTTGGATTATACCCAATTTTGACTTTATCAAAAACACACTTTTGCATGTCAAGAAGTTTGTCTAAATTGTTCTTTGTAACAACCTATATACAATTAAGTAGAAATAAAAGAAAAAAAATAAATTTGTTAGTTTTATAAAATACTTTTGATATACTCACTGGTCGGTCACAGATGCTATTTGTCAAAATGGATCGTGACATTCTTTTCTTGAGTGAACTTGTAAACGATTTTTGTAAGGTCTTCAACCTTTTCAATCAAAACTTTGTTTTCATCTTTCAAAATAGAAACTTGTTTTAATAAAGCAAGTTTTTCACTTTTCAAAGTTTCAATTTCACTTAAGGAGGAACGAACCAACTTCTTTAAAATAGAGTTCTTTGCACCCATTTTTCTCAATTCATCATGCAAATCTTCAAATGCATTTTATAACTCATCTAAAGAGAAAGAGTCATTGGTTAGCTCACCGTCTTCTTTAGCCATGAGGCATAGATTTGCAACTTCATTCTCTTCTTTCTTGTCTTCGGAGCTGCTGTCATCACTTTCACCCCATGCAGCTATCATAGCCTTCTTGAAGCCCTTCTTGAATTGCTTCTTGAGCAAAGGACATTCAGTTTTGACATGTTCAGGTTTTTTTCACTCATAGCAAATGATTGCTTCTTTCTTGTAGTCATTTTTGAATTTTCTAGAATCGCCTTTGAATTTGGTAGGCTCACCTTGGTGTCCTTCCTTCTTAAAAACTTTCTTCTTCCTTGTTTCTTATTTCTAAGAAATCGTTTAAATTTCTTTGTGATGAGGGCCATGTATTCGCTCTCATCACTTGAGAAATCTTCAACGGACTCTTCATCATGAGTTAAGGATTTGAAGGCAATGCCCTTCTTCTTTTTATTGTTATTCTCATCATCCATCTTTATGCATCTCATGGGTCATGAAAGATCCAAAAAGTTCTTCTAGGCTGAGCGCGTTGAGGTCTTTGGCTTCTTAGATAGCTGTGACCTTAATTTTCCAACTCTTAGGCATACACCTAAAGATTTTTCTCACCATATCTGCATTGGAATAAATCTTACCAAGAGATTTTAGTCCATTTATAATATCGGTAAAGCGTGTAAACATATCAAATATGGTTTCATCGTGCTTCAATTTAAATAACTCATAGTTATGCACAAGCAGACTTATTTTGAACTCCTTCACTTGGTTAGTACCCTCATGGGTAACTTCAAGTCTGTCCCATATTTCTTTTGCGGTGTCACATGTAGAGATCCATTGAACTCATTTGAGTCAAGTGAGCAACATAGGAGATTCATAACCTTAGCATTTTTTTGAATCTCTCTAATGTCATTTTTAATCTATTCATCTTTTGGTTTAGAGACGAAAGCCCTTTCAACGGTTTAAGTAGGTCTTTTGGGTCCATTAATGATAACCCGCCAAAGGTCGTAGTCTATGGCTTGAAAATAGATGTCACGCCCCTAAATCCAGGGTCACATGAAAATTTACCAAACACCAATTTTATATGAAAATATAGGTTTTCATACATTGAAATTCGCATGTTGAAACCAATGGAATACCCAACAGAGTGTATCTCTCATACATAAATGACATACAGGTTCAACATGCATACAGTATATTGCCATATGGCGTACAAAACCTGTCTTCAGAAACAAGCATACCAAAAAGAAAAACTATGAAAATCTTCTGCCACCGTGGGCACCACCATAGCTACTCATGATCATCCTCCACGTCATCACCTGAAAATGATTTTACAGAAAATTCTCACCCGTAAGCTGAAACCCAATAGACACAGATAATAAGCTGTAAAGCAGAAAAATATGCAACCACATAAGTGGGAGCTAAACTCAACCACAAGCCAAAAAAGTTTTTCACAAACCCCAAGTTTTCCCATCAGACTACACAAGTCTCCCAAAACGATTTTATTAACTTAAAACCCTGTTTTCATCATTCAAACCATGCGATGCAAATATTGCAAATAACCAACTATAGTTAAGGAAAAACAGTAATAGAAACATTGTTCCCTCGCGAAATGTACCATCGTGGAAAAAGAAGAAAAAGAATATGATCCTATGTACCGACTCCATCACACGACAGAGGTAACAATGATAGACCCCTGTCCATTATCTAATCCCCATACATCATGGGACTGGTTAGACAAACACAAGTTCTATACGGAGCACCACAACGTAAAACTTAATTTACGAGCCCGAAACCTGAGGGTACAAAGCACCCAACCACTCAATTTATAGGTTGCGCACGTTTTTGGACTTACGCCGAGGGCAACTCATGCCAAATACACGTCATCCCGGTACATCTAGATAATTTTCTAAAAATTGTACCGTAGTTCAACTACGAAAATATTTCTCAAATATACATTGTA
>JAUMHN010415793.1:0-13824 GCA_032360265.1 Heliamphora ciliata
GTTTGCAAATTCTATTCCTGTTATTTCTGTTATTTCATTTTCCTGTAATTTCAGATTATTGTAATTGTTGAAAATTAGTAAAGATGTATTTTCTGGATCACCGAGTATGTGTATATTTTATTTTGACGTTAGATTGTCTCCCAACACCAAGTACCCACCATCACCTTCACCGTGGGCCATGCATGATCAGTGTGTGCGTGTTTGGGATTTTGAAGTGCACTGTGTGTGCGTTGGTGTGGACAGTGAGAGTGTATGCATGAAGCTGTATGTGTGTGTTAGGCTGTGGGTGTGTTTCGTGTGTGTGTGTGTGCGCTTTACTTTGTGCACTCTGCTGTGTGTGTATGCATGAAGCGGTGTGTGTGTGTGTGTGTGTGTGTGTTTTACTTTGTGCACTGTGTGTAAATTGTGAATATTGCACTATGTGTGTAAATTGTGTAACAGTGCAAATTCGTTTAACATTTTTGTAAAATCTTGATTAGTTTAGGCCTAAGTGTTAAAGTTTTGTTGACAAAAATTTAAGTATTTTAAAAGGATTTTATGAAAGAAAATAAAATAAGGTTTTCTTATTTACAAAATTGTGAATATTATACTAAAACTAGTATTTTACATGGATTTCGTCTTTAAAAAAAAGTTAGAATTTAAAGCTTAAAATTTAATATTTTGAAAATAATAAAACAAGACTTTGGAAATTTAAACAATATGGACCTTCTTAAATGTTATAAAATTATGAAGTCTCCTTGTGTATTTTAATTAATTCGAATAAAAATCTTTAAAAAAGTTGAAGTTAAAGCTTAGAAAATAAAATAGTTTAGTTTTTCTTTACTAAATTATTATTTTTGTGTATTGTTTTCTAGATCAGTAATTCTTAGAAGGAATTAATCGACTGTGTATTGATAGGTGAGTTCTTGGATATTTTGATTTTTTGACTTTTTCTTGATAGGAAAATAACGCCAAAGGTTCCTGCTCTGGGGACAAGAAAATAACACCAAAGGTCTTGACTCGGGGGGGACAAAAAAACAATACTTGATGGTCTCGATTCGAGGGCAAAAAAAATACTATTAGTTGAATGAAATAAGGGTGGAAGTCGGTATGATATTTGGTATAAAACAAAAAGATTCTAACTATATAAAATTAAACTTAGAGTTCATGGCAAACTACATGAAGTTAAACTTTGTTCATGTTTTCTGTTTAATCTCAAAAGATTTGCATTTCTATATATAACACATGACAATGTATTTAAATAAAGATGGATGTTAAGTACACTACTAGAAGCTCTGGAGATTTGTTCTAGAATAAAATAAAAATAATTTTCTTGTCGATGAAGTTTCATATTTTCTTTCAACAAACTGTAAAATCAAATATGAGATGTTTTATAGATGAGTTTAAACAAATAGTCGCAAATTTCAAAAATAAAGTGAAAGAAAAAGAAAAATAGAGACTTTTGTGAGTTTTGACTTACTGGCCGATCACGGACGGTATGTTTAAAAATGGTTCGTGACAATACCTTTTTTAAAAAGTTTATAAATTTTGTCCGAATCAAACCATGCAGGTGGATTTTTATAATCCGACTGTCAAATAAGTTAAGTAAAAGAGTTTAAAGAATTTTCTAATAAGCCGATTAAATATAATTGTCAATAATTTAATTTAATCGGCGGGTATTTATAATCTTAACGTGGGAAGAATAAATAAGTATTTAATAACGAGAGCTCAAATACTACGATTTTGAGAATAAGGCTGGGAGTGCAATTATAATTTTTTAGTGGAATAAATTATAATTTATATTTTTATGAAATTACTTCTAGGTTGAGGCAAAATTTTATAATCAAAATGAAAATCCATGTCTTATTTACTCCACAAATTCCTACTGTAGCCTATTTATATATTGTTATAAAATCTAACCGCCAGATATTCCATATAACGTTATAGAGTTTCTACATCTTGTGAATCCAAAGAACAGGCGACTAGATAGGTTTTAAAGAATACGATAGATTAAAACTCACACTTTGTTCGTGTTTTGCATTCGAGAATACAACTGTAAGCTTGTGTCGGAGATTTGACTAGAAGTCAAAAATCGTAGCGGATTGTAGAGTAAAAGTTGTTGCAGTAACCGAAATCATCCAACTAGATTTCGAAAGGTATAATTCTAAAACTAACTTTGGGAATATTATCGGGTTTTATTTTTTATTATTCGATATCAAAAGTTTTAATCTGAAACCTGTTTCGGTGTTTACCCATCTACTGAAGACCTTGACAGTTTACCCCAACAATTGATATTAGAGCCAGATTTGATTATGTATGACTTTATCATCGGTTCGGATAGATTTAAATTGTGTTAACTTGGTTTTGTAGGCAATATAATTCTGGCTTTTAACTATTATTATTTTACATGTTTAATTGCATGATTTAATGATTATTAAATTATTATTTTTTATCACGATAATTGATCGTGGTAGATTGGTTGTGACCTCCTTATAGGCATAAGATCAATATAAAAATAATTATTTTTGAATTTCTAATTCTTGTATTTTTTGATTTTATGTAATCAAAAAAAAAATGAAGAACAAGATGACCAATTGAAGAACAGCAGAAGCCACGGCACCACGTTTGGGATTGCTTTCATGAATGCATGATAAAGGATTTTTCACTAAACGGAGTATTACTTCTTGGGATGGAATTTCAATTCGGTAGACCATGAATCCGTGAAATCATAGAAACAAGAATTCTAAGCCAAACATGGAATGGTCCAGAAGAGATTTTCATGAATTGATCTTTCAAGTAATAAGCAGCCACGTGGGTTATCCTCAACATTATCGAAACAATCAATGCATTCGATCCATGAAATAGGAATAAGCTGCGGCGTATTTTACCAAAAGCCAAACACGGATTCAAGATTAGAGTTTTAAATCCACAGAATGAGTAATGCTTTTAAAGCATTATTCGGTCAAATAAAATCCCAGGCGCAACAGAATTCCAAACGGAATTGCAAGCCAAACGCAACAAGCACGCTGCGGCTAATGGGGGGCAAAGCGTGCGCGAGCGGCAGCGCAGTGCGGTGCGGTGGGGCAGCGATGATAATATTTTAGTGGTATTGTGATTTGCAGAAATTAAGTATTACAAGATTTTTAATTAGCTATAAAATTTGACAGAATCAAAAGACTAGAATTCTAATTCTAACAGAATTGCAGGTTTTAGGATTAACATAAATTTTTTGGATAAAAAGTTTGAGATATACCATAAAAGTCGAGATTTAATATATTTATTTATTTAAATGCATAGATACTTTTATTTTGATTTATTATGTTCTGTTTTAATTAATCCTCATTAATTCAAAATTATCTTTCCTATAACGGAAAAATAAAATAAATTTTTTTTAATTAAAATTAAATTTTTGGAAAAGAAAGTTTTGAAAATTTATTTTGTTACATTAAAACACGTTTAAAGATGATTTTTTTAAAAAAAAATCGGATATCTTGAAAAATATGTGACAGTTAATTTTGAATTTTTTTAATTAATTAAATAGAGTTTAATTTTAATAAATTATTTTTTTTCAAAATATGTGTAACGGTAAATAAAATTAAATTCTTAATTTTTATTTAAAATTAATTTTTTAAATAAATAAAATTTAAAAATTTTATTTATTATACATAAAACACATAAAGATGGTTTAAAAACCAGAATCTTTTACAATGTGTGATTTTTAAAAATTATAAATTTATTTTAATTAAACATATTTTAAAATCCTCAAAAATATTTTAAAAACTAAGTGGGTGAAAAAATTTATTGGCAGATAAATCTCACTGTATTCATTACTACTTCGTAGGTGATGTAATTGATTTTGTGTGTTGGCATTAGGGCATTTCTTACCAACGAGCGAAATTAATTACGTAATCACCAGTACGAACCTTTTTTAAGAATAATTCTGGATAATTGCTAATGTGAATAACTTCTCCATCTGAATAGTTCATTGTGAAGAAATTGATTCGAGATTAAGTAGTGATGTACGCTTAGTTATAAATAATAGTATTCTCTCCATCTAAACCACTGCTATTATTTATAGGACTGAAACTACGTTAGTTATTTAGTTTTACTTGGCAAGATCTATTGTCTAGATAGTAAAATTAATAAGAATTGGTCTGTTTAGACAAATGACGTCCTTTCCATCAAAGCATACTATTCACGGTGTACTAGGTTATTGGCAAACTTTTGTTTTAAATGGTAGAGAGAACCGGTTTTAAAATAAAATTTAAAGTTTTGTTTGTCGTAATTAATGGTTTTTAATTATGTGATTCTTAGGATTAAAATGGCTTTCCAACCCACTCGTAGCTATACTCAAAGAAAACAAACTTTCGGTTTCTAATTATGTTGACTGAAAAAGGAATCTGGATATTATTTTAAATGCCGAGGGTGTTCTTAAGAAACCAGAAAATGTGTTTATTTCTGAAAAAAAATTCTTCCTCTGAGCTGAATGGCAAGAAGAAGAAAAAAGTTCAAAAATAGGGTGACACTATTTTCAAGACAGTTAGTGATCCATGGACTGGTGTGAAAAAGATGAAAGGCAGAAATTTTCACTTCAACCAGACATGGCACGGGAAAAAACAATGTCCAGTTTATCTTAGCAAGCAGAACAACAAAGATAATTTATGTTCGCTAATTGTGAAAACATGTTTAGCAGTGTTATCTACCAGTACCTAACGTGTAGATACGGAAATCACTAATTATGTTTCCAATTCTTTACAGATGTTTTAAAAAACCAGACAACTTAATGATGGGGAGATTTGCTTACACATGGGCAATAATATAAGAGTGGCAGTAGTTGCAGTAGGAGAGGTCACTCTCAGTTTTAATAGAGATCGGGTTTTAATATTGAGAGATTATCTTTATATACCTTTCATTAGAAATAATTTTTTTTATTTTTAGATTGGTTAATGACGGATATTTGGTTTATTTTAATAACTCTGTGGTTATTAAGGATAATAAATGATTTATTTGTTCTGGTACATTGGTGGATGATCTTTATGTTATTACTCCAATCTCTCCTACACTGTAACTGAATAAATTGAATAATACATCCAATTCACCATTTAAGAGAAAAGAACCTCCTTTAATGAAGTAAACGTATTTTTGGCACTTATGCCTAGGTTATATTAATCAAAAAAAGATAAATAGATTGATTGAAGATGGGCCTTTTGTTGGAGAGGAAGCCGCGCAGCGGAAAAAAAATTTTTTTGAATCGACGTCGTGACCGTAAAATACGACGTATGCGATTTTCATGAAAAACAAAAATTATAATGATTTTAATAGTTTAATACCTTTATGAAACTTGTCGAAAAGTTTCAAGAAATGCTGAATACGTTGAAGACGACCTTGCAATCTTTTCACGTATGACCCGGACGCACTACGACAATCACGATGTGTGGGCACCGATTCCGATCGAAGTGTTCTTCCTTCTTTTGGTTTCATCTCACAAAATAATCTCTAAAAAGGCAAAATTAATTGCTAAAGAGGAGAAGGGAGCGGCGGCTATGTAGGAGTATTAGAGTTAGGGTTTAATTAATGAGCCTCCTTTTTAATATATAAGAATATATCAAAATTATATTAAGTATATACTCTATTTCCTAAAAAGATATAAAGAGATATACTTAACATAAATAATCAATCATATCATCTCCTAGGGCCGGCCACTTAGGGAGTAAACCCTATGTGTACCAAATACCAAAACTGCCCCTCATTAATTTAATTTAATTCTTGAATGTCCCCGGCGGCAAAATTGGCATTCCAATTAAATTAAATAATTACCGAAACCAACAAAAAAAATATCTGTGCGTATAATGGGCTACGTGAGGGATCACGAGAAAGTATAGGACTCGAGCTAATCGTACGAGAAAACTGGATATCCCTAACTCTGTCCCCGAGTTAGATCATTTTCCGTACGAACCAGAACTTATTCTACTAAAGGTCATGACTGAACTCCCGACCCTAACTCAAATTATGTCTTGAGTTTTCAATTATCAAATGCACTAAATTCTCCCCACGTTTAAGATATAGATTCCTGATAAATAAATTAGATTACTGACAGCCCGATTTAATTGTTCACTTCTCCTTACAACCTCACCACTTAACCTTTTGATATGTCATATCCGAAGATCCACTGTACAGGTTTAGTATAATCAAACCTATAAGCAAAGCACACGAGAGAAAACTCCTTAACCTGAATCGAGCGTAGTCTTCATCAGCTGATTATCAATCATCAGACAAATAATGCCAGTACCTGTGGCTTTGAGATTTAGGGATAAAAAATAAGAAAATTCAAATGACATTTTGAAAATATTTTTACACCTTGAAAACTAAATTTTGAAAACTCCTTTTATTGACAATAGAGTCGCCACTTAATTTTTGAGAAAAAATAAGAAAAACGAAATTGGCTACTGATCCTTAAAACGTTAACTAGAGAAAGATGGTTCGGGAGCTAATGTACGAATCGGGAAAGGTGTTAGGCACCCCGTTTGCCCAACCGTAAGGTTGGCCTCTACTAATCATCATTGGTTCTTTAATATAATTTTTCAAATGCATACAAATAAAAAAAATAAAAGCAAAGAGAGAATATCCAAAATTAAATATAAAAAATACATAAAATATATACATAGCATTCTAAAATAAATAAGTGTCAAAAGAAAAATTTTAAATCTTATTGCATGCAATCTCTATATAAAGGATACATGAAACACATACCCACATGCAATAATGTTAAAACAACCTAAACTAGCATAATTTGGTTAAAAGAATAAAAATATATTAAAAGTTGGTAAAACTACCTAAACATGCATTTACTACAAAGAAAAATTAAACTATCCTAAACATGATTTCAAATAAAGAAACTAAACTAAAATAAATATGCATATCACTAAAATAAACTAAAAAAATATACGCTTGAATGTGAAATGAAAATCCTATAAAAAGAAAACTTACAAAAGAAATTTATACTAAAAGAAAAGAAAGAAAGTTAAAAAATGCTTGCTAATAAAAGAATGATCTAACTATTCACTTTTTGCATTTTTTTGTTTAGAGAAGTTAGAAGAAAAGAAAACAAAAGAATAGAAAAGAACGTAAATTGGATTAAAAGTCCCTTTTTTCTGAGTTTTTTGGGCTTAATGAAAGAAAAGTAAATGATATAAAGGGAAAATGGAGTATTGTAAGAAAATTAAAGCTAGTGATAGAAGAAAAGAAAATGAAATAAAAATGCTCACGAAAGAAACTATATTAATATTAAAAAAAGATAGGAAATAAAAAACTAGGAAATAAAAATTAAACTAAAAGAAAATGAAATGGAACATAAAATTAGTGCACAAATGAATGAACTAGAATACTATTAAAGAAATATTAGAAGGAAATATTAAACTAGGAAGAAAATGAAATAGAACATAAAAAAAAAATTAAAGCTACATTGCAATTAAGATAAAAATTAAACAAATGTTTAAAAAAAGGGACATTAAATTAATATTACTAGAGAAGAAGTGGAAAGGAAAATAAATGCTAATGAAGAAAATTAAACTAAGGCTAGAAAAATAAAAGAAATTAAACGACCTTTTAACTTAAATGTTAAACGTAGTATTAATTACTATATTCACATAAATATAGGTGTCTTATTATAACAATTAGCAACATTATTGAGTTGTAATTGTCGAAATATATTAGCACCAATTAATAATTTGATTAAACTAAATTCAAATAAGTAAGCTAAATGGAAGAAATGGTAGAACATAAATAGTGCAATTAAAAAGTAAAGCAAGAGTAATGAAAAAAATGTATGAATTGAAATTAAAATTTTAATCCAATCACTCCAAAAGAGAAGAATTGGAGTTAGAAAGACCGGGAATCCAAACAAGGTACCTAGATTGCAAAATCCTCACGTCAGGAATGTGTTTCAATAGGTCAATCCTCGGGTGGTGATCCAAGCAATGTAGGCTTCAATGTAGGTGTCGAAGGTTCGGGACTCGGTATCTCGGCAGGGTTTCGGCGTCGAGGTTCAGAATTGCTCGATATATCGACAGAGTCTCTCTCACCCAAAATTCGTACTGAAAACGTACGTTGGGGTATGGTATTTGTAGAATTCTTCAACCAATGGGATGTTGTCACGTTTTGGGACACGTCATGCCACTTGGAGTTGGCGGTCGCCACATTGCAAGTTGGCGGTCATCATGTTTTTGAAAGGTTCTACGAAGTTCTATGGCGGACGCCACAATGAAAGATGGCGGTCGCCATGATGAACTGTGGCAGTCGTCACTTTTGGCTAGGGTTTTCACAAAGTTCTATGACGGGCGCCACAATGCAAGTTGGCGGTCGCCTTACATGGGCAGCAAGTTTCGATGGTTTGACAAAATTTCACTAATGTGAAAGTTCTGGGTTCAAGTACCGAGCTTGGATCACTTCCCGATGATTGTATTGAGGCACTATTCCACCTGTTTTCATCATCGAATTCGCCTAAGATCGGGCGGAGTCAAATTAGGGTGTCTACAGTTGCCCATCTTTGATATAACTTGCGTAGCAACGTGTGAAGCAAGTTATATCAAAGATCCAGAGACAACAACCATTTGACCGAGCCATCAATCTTAGGCCACAAACATACAGGCATGCATATGATGTTGGTCGTACTCAAATTTTTTTATCGAGCTGCCTACGTACCCCTTTACTAGGGATCAGACCAGAACGTAGTTCATAGGGCAAAATACAAAGATGCAAATGATAACAAGCATGATGTGGATGCTAACATGATGCAAATAGGTATAGTGTAATGCAAACACGAGTTAGTTTAAGGTTGTGAGGAGGACCGACGAGTCAGTTGGTAGTCATGAGGAGGGCTAATGAGTCAGTTTAGGGTCGTGAGGAGGAATGACGAGTCAGTTTATGGTCGTGAGGGGGACCGACGAGTCAGTTTAGAGTCATGAGGAGGACCGATGAGTCAGTTTATGGTCATGAAAAGGACCGACGAGTCAGTTTAGGGTCGTGAGGAGAACCGATGAGTCAGTTTAGGGTCGTGAGGAGGACCGACGAGTTAGTTCATGGTCATGAGGAGGACCAATGAGTCAGTTTATGGTCATGAGAAGGACCGAGTAAGTTTAGGGTTGTGAGGAGGACCGACGAGTCAGTTTAGGGTCATGAGGAGGACCGATGAGTCGGTTTATAGTCATGAAAAGGACCGACGAGTCAGTTTAGAGTCGTGAAGAGGACCGATGAGTCAGTTTAGTGTCGTGAGGAGGATCGACGAGTTAGTTTATGGTCATGAGAAGGACTGAGTCAGTTTAGGGTCACGAGGAGAACCGAGTCAGTTTAGGACGAGGTATGAAATAAAAGCCAAATTAAGGTTTTGAAATTTATCGAATGGGATATTACGAAATAATAGGTCGAGTTAAAACCTAAAATATACGAGATTAAAAATAATTAAAAGCCAAATTTATGGCTTAAAATTAACTTTATCGAAGTGAAAAAAAATCACGAATTAATAGGTCGAGTTAAGACCAAAAATTCGGGATGAGATACGAGATTAAAAATAATTAAAGGCTAAATTTATGGCTTAAAATTAAATTTATCAGCGTAAAAAAAAATCACGAATTAATAGGTCGAGTTAAGCCTAAAATATACGAGATTAAAAATAATTAAAAGTCAAATTTATGGCGTAAAATTAAATTTATCAGAGTGAAAAAAAATCACGAATTAATAGGTCGAGTTAAGACCTAAAATTCAGGATGAGATACGAGATTAAAAATAATTAAAAGCTAAATTTATGGTTTAAAATTTAATTTATTGGAGTGAAAAATCACGAATTAATAGGTCGAGTTAAAACCTAAAATTCAAGATGAGATACGAGATTAAAAATAATTGAAAGCCAAATTTATGGCTTAAAATTAAATTTATTGGAGTGAAAAAAAATCACGAATTAATAGGTCGAGTTAAGACCTAAAATTTGGGATGAAGTAGCAGGAATAGAATTTTAAGGAAACAAAATTTATTATTTATTATTTGCTAATAAATTTTTTTTTTGAAGATTACTTTCTCTATGCAGGTGCATACATAGTAAAATAAACATAAATAATGAAACAAAAACACCCAAACAGGCCCTTAAAGACCCCAATACGCCATAATGACACGCTAACACGATATGACCGTTAGCTGACCTGACGGTCGCCAAGACAAAATCCTTCTGACATGGCAATCGCCGGGTAAAAACCCTTCCAACATGGCAGTCGCTGTGTGACTTTTGGGAAACTTGGCGGTCGCTCACTTTAGAAGTGGCGATCGCCACCTTGGGACGCGTACCAGGCCCTTTAAGTCGTGCGGGTGTGGCTCATTCTGCACTTTCCTCTCTCTCTCTAACCTTCTCGCGCTCTCAAACCCTCTCTTGCTCTTTCAAGCCTCCAAGCCTTCTCTTGCTTCCTTATTGCTTCTTCTTACTTCACACTATGCTCACACTACTCTTTGTGATCCCATTCCTCTTTATGACTGGCTAGGGCTAGGGGGACGATGATTTGGGAGCACGACGAGGTCCCGCTGGTACTGGGAGCTCTTCCCTGGGTACTCTCGAGTGTACGTCCACTAGCCTTCCTGCTGGTGGGGTTACTTCCACGCAACCCACTGCTGCGATGGATGCCCTCGTTCTTGAGGCGGAGCGTGCTTCCCGTTATGCTGCTAAGGAGGAGGCACGAGCAGCTGCTGAGGCTCAGGCGGCTGCCGATGCTGTTGCAGAGGCTGCGATGGCTGACTTTTTGGCCCTCGACGCTGGAGACGGTCATCCGGCACCTTTTGACCCGCACACGTACGATCCATTACCTCATCGCGCGGTTCCACGTGGCTTGAGACGCTATGAGCCCCCAGCCGATGCTGTTGCGGCCGACGTTCTATTGCGGGAGCCCAATCATCATATGTCTCGTCAGCGCCCATCGGTAAGTACTCCATCCTTACTTGTTTTATTATCAAAGCATGGAATATTAAACGTAGACGCATACTTAGGATTCCCCCATATGATGTGTTTTGATGATGATGATTCATTTTTGATGTGTTGAGTGATTTTAATGTATGAATGTTGATTGATGAATGATGATTGGGATTTGAGTTTAGCTTAGATACCTATGCAATGCAGATCAAAACAGTATGGACAACTAGGATCTTTTAAACAACCAACAAAAGAGGCGATTATTTTAGCAAAAATCACAAAATAAAAGACTTAAGTTTTTATTGTTTATTTTGAGAAAAACCCAAATCTGGAGGGGAATTTTTGTTTTGATTTTTTTTTGTCCAAAAGGGGTAATTTTTTCAAAAAAATTAAAACTTGGGGCAAAATTTTTTTCGAAAATCTAGAAAATTTTTGAAAAATTTCAGAAACCTTAAAAAATTTGGAAAGAACCTTAGAAAATTAAAAACTTGAAGAATTTTTGAAAATCTTTAGAAAATAATTCTAGAAATTCGAGAAAAATTTTGAGAAAATTTTAAGAAAATTTTGAGAAAACTCTAGAAAAATTTAGAAAATACTAGAAAATATAAGAACAATCCTATAAATTTGAGAAAAATTTTGAGAAAATTTAAAGAAAATTTTGAAAAAAATTTAAGAAAATTCTAGAAATTTTTAGGAAAATTTTGAGAAAATTTTAAGAAAATCCTAAAAATTTTTAAGAAAATTTTAAGAAAATTCTATAAATTTTTAGAAAAACTTAGAAAATCCTAAACACTTTGAAGAAAATTTTAAGAAATTTATTAGAAGATCCTAGAATTCCTTTTTTGTTTTTTTTATATATTATTTTTTTTTTTGTTATGATTGGGCCCAATTTTCAAAGGTTCTTAGAAAATTAATCTTACGGGGCGAAGCCAAATGTCAAAGGGAGATTTTTTTTTATATATTTGGGAAGAAAATTAGCAAGGAATGATAGAAATTTGCCTGGTGTGCCAGGGTTTAGGGTCACTAGGAATCACGAACCTAGGGTTAGGGTGCCTAGTTTCTTAGGGCTTGAAAGAAACCGAAGGGTTGTCACTTGCACATGAACCTAGGGTTGGGACGCCTAGTTTCCTAGGGCTTTGCCTTCAGATATTTTCTACACTTTGCTTGCTCGATTTGTTCTTTATATGTTTTATATCTGTCTTCTTTTACAGGCTGGTCATTATGTCCGAGGCTTCGGAGGTTCTGCCTCCGGGGAGGTGTTGGCGTGGTATGATGCCCTCCCTGCTCCCAGCCGGGCTTACATTGATGCCTCTGGTTTCGCTCATTTCATACCTCTGCTGGGTAGGACGAGCAATGACCTTGTATGGCTGACAGCCCTGGCCGAGCGGTGGTGGGATACCACCAACACCTTCCACTTCACCACCTTCGAGGCTACTTTGACGCCTTTGGATTTTGCCCTCATCACCGACATCCAAGTTGGAGGAGCTTCCATCCCCTTCGATCCCACCATTGCGCAGTTCACCGACACGTTTCTGTATTTCCTCGAGGCTATCCCCACGTAGATGGATCGGGATCGAGTCAGATACACCGAGTTCTTTGACCGCTTTCGACACTTCCAGTGCACTGAGCCTCGCCACTACGAGTGGGTCACCCAAAGCTTTCTTATGTATATGTTCGGTACCTCCTTGTTTTCGAACAAGGAGAATACCATTCACTTACATTACTTGGACGGCCTGGCTCGTCTTGATCGGGTCGCTTTGTACGACTGGGGCGGCGTTGCTTTGACTACCCTCTACAGTTTCATGAGGACACTGACTCAATTCCCTCAGGAGCTCAGCATTGGGGGATACTGGAGGGTCTGGGAGGTACGATCTAGTTTTTGCAATTCTTCATCCATTTTTGTTATCTGTTATTTCTGCTTGTTGACATCTTCTTCTTTGCAATTATGGACTTATGAGTTCCTCGGGCTTCACATTCCGTCGAACTCTGTGGCAGACCCTCTGGTTATTCCCCGTGCAGCCTGGTGATCCTATGGGCTGAAGGGGAAGAAAGCCAGAGGGAAGGATCTTGACCGATTTCGGGTGTCTTTGGACCGACTGACCCCCGACCAGGTATCTTTATTTACTGTTCAATTCACTGCTTTCTGTATTATACTGCTTACTGCGCTGTTCATTGTACTGTACTGCACTGTTCATCATTACGTTCACTGCGTTGTACTGTACTGCACTACATTGGGCACTATTTACTACACACTATTCATCATACTGTATGTCTTACTGTTCCTTGCATTGCATTGTACTTTGCAGGTTCATTGGGATGTCTGGAGGGGGATAGAGGATCGGGCCAGCGCAGATCTGATGCGTAGCCGCGACAACGCTACGAGGCGTATCCTGTTGGAGGGCCCATTTGGGCGAGAGTACTCTCTGGGAGAGCGAGTGGTTCGCTAGTCGCTCGGCCTAGATGACTTTCGAATCCCAGTGGTTCCTCTGGCTTGTATGGGCCGGACTGAGGATCTAGGCCAGGTCGACCTCCTACTAGAGACTGTGGGGACCCCCGCTATGGAGCTACTTGTAGCGGTGGGAGACTACATGGCTTGGGCCCGGGATCATTTGATGGGGCCACTAGGACCCTGCCCGGTTGTCCCAGGAGGCCGGAGACGAGGACAGGCACCAAAGGCTGCTGGTATTGGTGCTGCTGGTGCCGATGCTGATCCTGCTGGTGCTAGTGCTAGAGCTGATGACGCTGGAGGAGTGATAGGTTCGGAGATCCCCTGAGAGATCCAGACTGTGGCCTATGGCTTCCCTCTCTCCCTTCATGTTCTAGTCCCACCAGTTTCTGAGTTCAGAGCAGAGATTGGCCAGGTATTTCCTTATCCTTACTCCTTTCTTTTATTTTCTACT